>PVHP010037087.1:0-17568 GCA_004024765.1 Zapus hudsonius
AATGCTGGGGCACATTCCACATAGGACTACCTGAGAAGTTGCTTTGTGTCCCACTGTTATTAAAGCAAAAATTATAATGTTCTTCACTTGAACTAATCAAATACAATAGATTATAAATTGTGTATTGTAAATAAAAGTTCACTCTGTGAGTGCACATTTTGGTAAATTATTTATTTATGTTAGCATTTTAAAGTAAAAAAAAATGCATTTGACCAGGATAAATGAGGTATGTTGATCATGGCTTTGCTTTATAATTGATATTAAAGCTGGTTTTTTCATCCTGGTATTTTAAACGCTGCTTTGGTTTTTCTTTTTTCTTTTTCTTCTCTCTCTCCCCCCTCCCTCCCTCCCTCCCTCCCTCCCTCTTTCTCTCTTTTTCTCTCTCTCTCTTTCTCTCTCTCTCTCTTTCTCTTTCTCTCTCTTTAAATGTAAACTAACCTCCTGCATGACAGAGGTTAAATTTTGTCTGCTTGGGTTCACTTGAGTTTACATTTGAAATGTGCATGTTTATTTATACAGATTTCAATAAAGCTATTCAAGGCCTTAAAAAAAAAACACAATACAGTTGTTCATAGATTACAGGGTATAATCTCAGTTGATAACTATTCTCCCAGAATCAGATAATTCCTGAATAATCTTTTTTTCCCACTAACTCTTAGTCCTGGGCAATGTTTCCTTATTATTTCCTCTACTGAGATATTTCCAATGATTATTTCTTTTTTTTTCAATAATCATTTTTGATCATGAAAGTATTTGTCTTATTAAATTAGCACTGATTAGTTATGTAAAAACAATAATCTTTACTTTGAAGGCTTTGTTGATTTGGAATTAAAATTTCCAATACAAATAATACTTCTTATCTACCCATTCTGAAACTGGACTTTTACCTGTGAGTAAATGTAGCCTTACATGAATATTAAAAAGGTTTTTCTTGACCAAGATCAGGACAGTTACCCCATCTCTTCTGACCCATGACCTCTTTGTTTTTATGTGATTGGCCCTGATCTCAATGTCTCCAACCCTAAATTTCCTGCATGAGTTGGATAAACCATTCCTTACCACTGATAAGGCCAAATTCAGGCATGTTTTTCCCCCTAGGAGACATTTCCATATCATGTCTGTATTTAGGAAATTTGAAATTATTTTTAACCTTAATCTTACTGTTCTACTTTAAATAAGAACTATGATCAAATGTGACCTTATTGACAAGGCTTTGGTTGCAAAGTGGAGTTTCATCTTAGTAAAAATAAATGTACATTTTTATAGAACCTATGCAAATCACTCATTGCCATAAAAATAATTGGATTTAGGAATTTCTAAACTTTAGAGGATGGGTTGGTATTTGATACTATAAATGAAGATTTATTAATATTTACAAATATTCTACCTAAATAAATATTAGATAAACTCATGAGGCTGAAAGGGATCTAAAATATGACATGAAAACACAACATAAAAAATACTAACTTCTTTTAACAAATAATGTCACAGCTAAATTCCCACCCCCAAATCAATTTATTTTTCTATAAGCAATGTTCCTTTTGATAGTGGAGTACAGCTTCCTCTTATGTAGGATGCATGCATGTGGCTGCAAGAGCCCTGTAAACCCTGGCTAGACCCTTTCTTACTGCATGGAGTGTTCTGAATATTCCACATGGAGCCTGACTTTAAAAGGAAGTCAGTGTCAAAAAAGCCAAAGTACCTTGTGTGCTCTACCCTCGATTCTCTGGATAGAGATACAACTTTCCCTTTAACCTACAATAAATCATTTAAATCAATAACTGAGTCTGTGAATAATTTGTTTCAATAACAACATAAAAATAAAAGTATAGAAGTTATCAATGTATGATATTAACAAGAAATGATCTGTTTGTCTCTTAAAGATTAAGAGTATCTTGAAAAAATAGTGTACATCCTCCAGCATCTCCAGTAAAAATTATTATTATTTAATATGTAGATTAATAGTATTTAGCCTACTCAACTTACTGGAAGAATGGTCCATGTGTGAAACCTTTTGCCATTGACCTCTCCCCAGTTAAGATCAGTGCCCAGTAATTAGTATGTATGGACCACAAAAACCTCATTTCTGATTTTTAAAATAATTTGTGAAAACAAGTATTGCTTATTTTCTATGAATCCTTTGAGATATTTAAAGGCAATTTTCTCATAGAAAATATTTTGTTAAATTACTGGAAATTTTTCTTAAGTTCAGAATGCTGTCTTGTGAAGTAAATATCAAAATCGTAATCATACAGAAGTGATCGCTTGATAAAGATGGATCGCAGAACCTGAACAGCACTGTCTAATCATCTATATGATAAAAGTGCATGTAAATACTTTACTGGAGCACAGAAAAGGTGATATATCAACTGAATACTTTTAATGAATTATTTTCCAAAATCGCTTTACAATAAGCACATTCTAAAATCACCATAAATTGTGAGAGAAATTTTGTATGCTACAAAGATTCTTAAATTATAGGCAGCTATACAATTAAAGATTAGTCTTTTATACTCATTTAGAGTCACAAAGGCAATTTATCATGATAATAGTGAATCTAATTTTAATTTTCATTAAAAATATGAATAGGCATTATTAATATTAGCAAACTTAAAAATCCATTCTTATGAACTTTCAGAAATTCAAATTAAAAATAACCTGAAATCAAACCCAATTCTTATAAATATTAGATATATACTTGTATACTATGCAATTCTGATAATATAGATAAAAACACACATGAATCTTTTTCTTTTTAAATCATAAATGTTCTTTGGAAAGTACTTTTAGTGGTTTTTGTAGTCAAGATATTCGATTTTTAAAACACATAGTTATTTGAAGATATTCAGTTTATTAATCAAGCAAACATATTGGTGATAATTTTTTTAATTGAAGGGTTGTTATTCTTCCATGCATTAATATTCCATGAAGGGCACTAGTCAATCTGTTTCTCAAATCTAAACAAAGGGTTAAAGAGTCACAAAACAACTTGTGCTGTGTTCTTACTTCCAAGGGTCAAATTAAGAAGAGAGAAAGAGAGAGGGGGGAGAAGGAGAGAGAGGGAGAGAGACAGAGAGAGAGGGGAGAGAGAGACAGAGAGAGATCTGGTACAGAAAGTAAGCCTTTTCTTTCCAGAGTGTATGATTTGAGCCCTTATCAAAGAAAACAACTTACAAGCTAGATTCTCAGCCAAAGAGAATGGATTTTACTGTTCTTCTGCAAGAGATCAACAAATGGTCAGAGCATAAACCCACATACTCCATCATTGCTTGAACTGTCAAAAGATAACTTATGAGTCAAGCAAAGCATAGAAAGCAATGTCGAGAGAGACAGACACACAGAATGAAGGGAGGAGTGGAGAACCCAAACAGAAAGTCCTGCTGGCATCCAGACTTTGCCCAGGAGACAAGAAAAGTTTGGCTTGATTAGCACCAGAAGTCCATTTATTTTGCCAACATTCTTGGGTTCTGTCAGGTGATTTTTTTTTGTTCCCTTGGTTAGCAATGAAAAGGAGAAAATACATCTTAAAAATGTTTGCAAACGTAAACCTCAGCTAGATGTGGAGGTTTATGCCTTTAACAACAGCACCTGGGAACTCAGTCTGAGACTACCTAGGGAATTCCAGGTCAGTCTGCTAAAGAGAGACCGGACCTCGAAAAACAAAACAAAACAAAAAACAAACCTATACAAAATGCAATGAGTCTCCTGCAGGAAAGACTGAACACATGATGCAGAATAGACCACAGGTATATCAGGAGTATAGCTCAGGGATGCTGAGATCCTTTTGTTACTATCTAGTAATAAAATTTGACACCATCTTCGAAAACAGAGGTATGATGTGCTTGGGAGCTGGCTTGGTCAGTTTATCTCTACTGGATAAAAGAAACATTGCTACGAATAGGAACAATTCACATTATTCTAGTGTTATTCTAGGTACATTCTACTCTTTGTCTTTTTTAAAAAAATTATTTATTGTCCAAAATTAAACACATTGAATGAGCAAATATTGTGTTGCTATTCCCAATTCCCTCCTCCCTGTCCCCAATCCACTGGGTATCCTCCTCAGTGGGCACACTGGATCATTCCTTGTGGCAAGGGGTTATGGATAGCACAGGAGGCAGCCAGGTGCCCCCTCCTTTATGTGCTATAGCTGAGGGGGGTAATGTCTCTGAGTAATCTCTCCCACCAAGGCTATTACAACCTTTCCGCCCCCTCTTCTGCTCAGGTCCCTGAGTCATGGAGGGTGAGTTTTAAGTCTCTTTCGTTGTTGTTGTTGTGAACTTAAGAGTCTCAGTGCTTCTACTTTAAGTTGTATTGGAAGTCATTGGTGTCTGTCTCACTGACTTATCCTGGGATGACTGATTGGCTGTGGTTATAGGTCTCTTTCTTGCCCCACCACTGTCGTAAGTGTTTAATTCGGGCCTACACTTACATTCTACTCTTAACAAAAGTGGTAAGAGAATAGAGAGTTAAAAGAACACACCGATACAGACTCAATGCTGAGAGAGACTGACAGCTCTTCACAGTCTGAAATAATTATTGCATTATTTCTAGAATCCCAACTCTCACAAGTGTGCTTCCTAATATTGATTCTGTCTGATAAGGAGTGTGCAGGTACATTATGTTTTATATCTGTTCTTTCCCTCATTTCCCATTCACACTTGTGCTTCTTGAAGTTGGAAAATAAAAGCACAATTATTCTACTGAGCACAAATTTCTGTTCCTCGATTATATATACATGTACATATATTCATATGTGCATATATAATATACGTATATATGCATATATACTCATATACACACATACATATAACCATATCTACATATACATACATACACATATTACATATATACACACAAATATATACATATATTTAAAAATATTTTTCATGACATGCAAAAATGATCACAAGATAACATTGATGCATATGATTGCTCTCTTACTGAGTGCAATGCAAACCAACAGTTTATTCATCTTCATGAGAGAAGTATTTCCAATAGTCACTGATTAACTATTTATATTTTTTTGGATATTTCATAACTTGTGAACTAAAATGGCTTTAATTATAATTCAGTGCAGAATATTTTAAATTTTCAACATGATATAGGCAAAAATCTTGAATGATGTTTGATTTTGAAAGATAATTTTTTGAAAAACACTTTCAGGAATAATTTATATTTCCTGAGGATAAAATCTAATGGCAAATAAGAAATAGAAATATTATTTAAAAAAGAAAAGAGAACATGTATAATTTAAACAGAAAAGGAGAGCTTGACTATTTTACATTCCTGATTATGGGCTGCAAACTTTCCTTTTTTTAGTGTTCTATAGTAGGACTGAAGAGTGGTACATTTTTCTTTCAAAAAGATGAGCAATTTTAATATCATGGCATTTATGTTAAAGCAATTATTAATCTAATGATAAAATATTTGTTTTTGTAGCATCAAATATTTGCTCTGTAGCATGAATTTTAATTTTGATTCTTCTTCTCAAGATACATTTTTTATTTCATATCCATTTTCTCTCAAATTATTACCTGCTATTTTTAAGAGAAAGACCTATGGGAATATGAAGTCTGGCCCCAAATATAATTAATTTGCCCATAAAATTTCTGCAGGAGTGAAATTGTAACTGTCTGTGTCTGAATATAATTATAGAGACAGTAGTCACTTCAATGACATAAAATTAATATCCATCAAAGACAATTTTGGGGGTCTGGAGAGATGGCTCAGTGTTTACGGTACTTGTCTGCTAACACTAATGACCAGGGTTGGATTTGACAGGACCCATATTAACCAGATATAAAAAGTAGTGCACGTGTCTGGAACTCATTTGCAGTGGCTAGAGACCCTGGCATGTCCTTACTGTCACTTTGCTGTCCCTCCTTTGTCTGTATCTCCTCACTTGGAAAAAATTATTAAAATATTAAATATTTCAAAAGATAATTTCTGCCATGTATGGAATTATATTTTTAATTTTTGCACAGGAATATCTGATTATTTTTATTACATGTTCTTGTACATGTTGTGTGTGTATAAGGATGCATGTTAGAGGTGTGTATACCTTTGTTCACACATGTCTGGAGTTCAGTGTTCGGTGTGGAGTGTCTTCCTGAGTTTCTTTTAAAGGCAGGATCTCTAACTGAACTTAAAGCTGATTGATTAGCCTAGTCTATCTAAGCAGGAAGCATCAGAAATCCTCCAACATCCATCTCCCACAGACAAGGGTTCTTGCTATAAGCCACTTTGTGTGCAAAACACAAGGATTCCTGGTGTAGCGCAAACTTACATGAATGCAAGAAATCTCAATGCAGGTCCTCAGGCTTTTGCACCAAACCAGCATTTTACAAAATGAGCTATTTTCTGTAATAAACTTTTGATATTAATGTATGGACTTTGACATAGCACATGGTTAAATAATATCTCTAGAAATGTCTCAGATAAATTCAAGGAAAGTACAAATAAAAAGAATATTAGCCACCAAAATGGCTTGGCCAGCAACTGCCTGGTTGAGAATAGAGTGAGAAAGCCCTGCATTTCAATTTGAGCCTCTGTGTTTAAGAATCATATACTTACTCTCTGGTGTTTGCTATCTTCAAACGTTTTATCTTGCATAGAAAATAACTTGTAACCATTGAGCAATAGTGTTCTTTATATTGAGAATTTTAATAACTGAAAAGACTGTAAATTGATAATTTGATCCTATGCCCTTCACATTACCCTCCTTTGTCCCCCAAACTATCCCCATTCTACAAACCTCCTCTTGTTTCCAAGAAGTTCTACTCTATTTTTTAAGTTCTCAAATTTACTTTATTTTATTTTTTATAAATTATGTCTTTATTATCCATATTTAGATACACTGAATGAGCAAATAATGTGTTGGTGTCCCCAATTCCCCGATTTCCTTCCTCCTTGTCCCCAATCAGCTGGGTATCCTCCTCTGTGGGCAGTCTGTTTCAGTCCATAGGGAAGGGGGCTATGGATAGCCTAGGAGTCAACCGTGTTCCACCCCCCTTTGCATTTTTTACTGAGGGGGCAATATCTCTGGATATTCTCCTCCGCCATGGCTCTTACAATCTTTCAGCCCCTTCTTCCACTCAGTTCTCTGAGTCATGGTAGGTGAGTATTAAGGCTGATTTATTGTTGAAGTCTTAGGGGCCTCTGTACTTCATTCTTTGCACCCCTGAACATACTCTATGCCAAAATGTAGAGGTCTTATGAAGGTAGTGTCATCTACTGTGAGATGTTTCTTGTTGGGAGACAGTGTCAAAGATACTCTTCTCTACACTCTGGATCTTACATTCTTTCCACTCTTTCTTAGGGGTTGTTTCCTGAGCCTTGAAGGGTGTTAGAGTCACTCATCTATCACAAGTTTATCAGTGTTTAATCTCTACTGACCAATACTCTCCGGAACACCATGCCTGGTGTCTTTTACATGTGTAACATTCTATGTTTCTCCCTTTGTTCAAGAACTGATGCTTTGAAAATATTAGCAAATTTTTATTGGATAAATAATAAATAAACCCATCAAGCAAATTTGCCACTTAAATGGAAAAGAATAGTGATTATTTAATTAAAGCTAATTACTATAAAATTCATTTCTAATTAGCACAAAATGTAACTTTGATACATTTACATTCAGGGAGAATTTTCAGAAGAAATGATTCTGTAATTTTAATTTGAAAAAGCTGTGTAAAGTCTGAAAATATAAGTGGACTTAATATTTCCCCGTTCTTTCCAACATGCTTTGGGACAGGGAGGCTACAAAAGGCAGAACACTAGCATTAGTGGAAAGACGTTCATAGATGTGATCATTAAGGTAATTTGTTTTTTTCTCAACATGTGCCACATCCACTTTCTGTCAAAATACTAATAAAGATGCTTTTGTCTAGTAAGAGTTAATTCTCTGTACAGAGCTAATTCATGAATCTTGTTCCCTGGTGTAACGAACATGAACAAGTTATGCATTGCTGGGGATCCTGGTGCATAAAATCAGCTTCACTCACTGAAGAATCACCTGCAGGTGTTATTACACATGTAAAAATCTCATCCATTTTTCTATTTTACTAAATTCAACACTCTAGAGAGCTTCCCCTTTAGCAAGCATTCTGTGCATGCTAGAATGTTAGACCCAGAGTATTTTTAATAATATCATCTTGAAGTAAAGATATGCCAGTGCTTGCAAATTCTCATAAATAATGGGAGACATTGACAGATAGATTAATAGATAACAAATGATGATGATAGATAGATAATAGATACATGATAGATACATGGATAGATAGATGATAGATAGATAGATGTAAAGGAGTGGATTCAAATAAGAGCAAGTTCTTTCTGCCTGCTTGCTTTCAAAGCCTTTCAAACAATTAAGATTCTCATGTCAAAAAAATGGCCACATTATAAAGAAAACATTATCAAGAGAAACTCTTTCAAAGCACATCAAGATTAATAGCCATTATAACTAGTTAACATTTAAAACAAGTCATCACAGAAACATAAATACAATTTAAACAATAAAAAATGATAGCGACACCAAAGGTGGTGTTCTTTTAACATAAGCATTTTAACAAACACCTGAATTGGGCATGGTGGTGCACACCTATCAACCTCAAGAGGGTTCAGAATTCAGAACATGGGTTTTAGATAGTTTGTGCTTCATAGTGAGTTGCAAAAAGTAAATAGACAACCATGAAAAGTATATAAATGAACTCTGGAAAACAAAAGGTAGCTAGGAAAACCAAGAAAAAAACTGTAAGCCTGGTTCAATTAAGAAGAGATAATAGCTTATATGATATGATAATAGCTTATATTAAGGTAGAAAAAAAGGAACAATTAACTTTGCTTGTTTGGTATAAAGTGTAACACATGAACAGACCTGCAATAACGCCCCCCAAAAATACAGTGATAACTGTAAATTTGCATTTGTGTTTATTAACTTTGAAAAGCTTATAAGATGTCCATGTGAAGATGTCTGTTAAGGAGATAAAAGTATGAGACCAGGGAGCTGGTTTTCAATGAGTATTAAATGCTATAATTAAAGTTGAATCTTGTATATCAGTGTATGATCCATAGTACAGGATGAAGTGGCAGATATTTAGACCTGAGGATCTTAATAAACCAAGATGTTTTATGAAAATGATGAGAGAGAGAGAGAGAATGTGAAACAGAGTAACAATGTAGAAGGCTGTTTCCTGTAAAACTCCTTGTGTCCAAGAATGAGAATGTTAAGAGATACGGAGAGGTCAATTGTGACAGAACAACAAGATGCTTGTTGCACTTTGAGACATGAAAACGATGTGGTAGCAAAGTAAGAATGCACTTGAGGAAAACTGGAGTGAAGGAAATAGAGACATCATGTTATAGACAATTTTTCTGTGAAAGAGCATAAGAAGATGGTACAAAACAAAAGAGCAGGACGTATAATTATACACAAGCAGTTTCTTTGAATAACTTTATGATAAGTAACTTTTAATATATATGTTTGTATGTACATGACTATGTCTATGTATCCAGTTATTCATTCATGATTTGCCTAACTCTTTTTTTTTCTTTTGAGAAAAATGTTTTATCAGACAGTGTAATAGGGAATAAACGCAATATGGTATATACCTATTGATTATGGCAAATACCTTGTAGATGGATTTAAGCTCCTGGTGAATCAAATGCCAAAAAGGATTGACAAAACCTTATAGTAATTGGGAAATGTCTATGAGTATTAAAAGAAGGGAGAGAGCAGCAAGCAAGGATGTCCTCAGACAACAATTCAGAATTGATAACATAGAAGGAAGATAAGAAAGGAGGAAAATTGGATAGGAAGAGCTAATGGCCACAAAGTTTATTCTGCACATGCCTCAGCTCGCCCATGGGAAGTTTTCAATCATGTGTTCCTTGGCTGAGCAGAGATGGAGTACATGCCAAACATGTAAATGCCTCAAAAAAATTTTCTCTTTGTGTTAAATGCAGCAATCTATTTGATCATAGAAGCAGATTTTAGTTTCTTTCAAGTGTAAGCAGTAAGAAATAAAATCAAGTCAGTTACATTCCTGTTGATAGATTTTTTTTCTGGTCCAATTGCACAGATGATGTGCTCCAGCTTTATTTTCAGTGGGCTTCTAATCTTCCTGCAGAGTATAGTTTAGGGATCAGTATATTAGGGATCAAATCAGGTGACTTCTAATCTGTGCATTACAGGTGCTTTAAGATTAAAACCATAGTAGGGTTTCCTTATGGTACTTATAATTGTAATATGCAGTTGATTAAACATTTTCATCTTTAATTATGACTTAAAGAATAAAATACTCATATGTCTTCTATGTATGAACTGGATCTTTACAAACAGCATATCTTATAATGAAAAACACACTATTATTCAGTTCTGTGTTTCTCAACTGTCAGGAGTAACCTCATTATAATATTTAATTCTGATTGACATGAGTTAGGACTTAACACTCATCTTAATTTTTCCATGAATATTACTTATTTTATTCTTATTGTATCACTGTCATCATATTTCATAGATTTAAAGTCACAACACGAGAGGCAGCAATAGAAGAGCCAACTCCAAATTTAAGTTCAGCTTGGTCTACAGTGAGTTCCAAATCAGCCAGGGATTCACAGCAAGAATCCCCCTTCCCTAACCAAAAAAAAAAATATAAATAAAATAAAGATTCCTCTTTCCTCTATTTATTTACCTATATTTACTGTTTTGTCATTTTGATAAGAACCATTCAGAAAGGAAAGTGTGGTGTCTTATTAGTCTGTGAAATTTGAATTTGAATTTCTTTGATGATCATTGATGTTCAACATTTTTTATGTCTTTGGGTGTTTGCATATCTTCTTCTAAGAAAAGACTACTTAATTCTTGGGATGATATTTTAATTAGATAATGTATTTCTTTGCTATTGATTTATTTGGGTTCTTTATACCTTTTGGATATTAACTCTTTCTCATATGTGCGGTTCACAAATATTTTCTCCCACTCTATAGATTATCTTGGCTCTGTTCATTATTTTCTCTGCTGTTCAGAAGTTTTTTTCTTTGAAATAATCACACTTGTCAATTTTTGTTGTCTGTGACTGAAACTCCACAGTAAAATAGAGTAGGCTGAAGAAAATGACAGTTATTTTTGCACATTAGCTTAGATACTTATATTTCAGTCCTGGTACATCAATCTTGGTAATATACACAGTACAAGATTATCTCTAACTTTAATCATTGTTATCTTAACATTGGTAAATACCATCACAATTTAGGACACTCATCAAACAGCTGTATAGTAACTATACATTTGCTATACTACATAAATACATTCGATGTTCATGCAAAATTTTATTGACTTATAAATATTTTATGCTATATTATAATCTCACCTATAAGTATGTACTTTAATGATCAAAATATTTTGGTTTTGATAACTCTACACTCAATATAATTAATTTCATAAAATGTCTAAATGAAAATTTAAATTTTACCACATAAAATACCTCAAAGAGAACTGTATCTGAAATGTATTCCTATCATAGGAATTCACTGTGACAATATAATTACAATTCTATAAATGAGATTTTTACTCTTGTTGAAACACCAGGTTTCTAATTCCTGAAACCTATTACCTGCTTTTAATTATAGAAAACCAGCCTAAATTAAGACATTTTCTTTATTAGTCCTTGTGGCAAGGGATATACAACTAATCAGGGATGGGGAGGGGGGAATTGGGGAATTCTGGATAACAAAGCATTGTTTGCCCACTAAATAATGTAACTCATTATGGACAATAAATATATATTTAAAAAAAGACATTTTCTTGAGGAATTGTAGAACATGTCAGATTCCGTGAAACATAAATTCCTTGTTGATTATTCTGAGTGAAATAAAGTGATTTTATAACATCACAAAAAACAGAGCCGGGTTTAAAAAAATTTGACATATATTCTGCATGAAATTAATACTGTTAGATTAAAAATAGTGTACCAAATGGATACATGTACAGGAAAACCCAATAGGGAAAAGTAGTTTTTTATGCCATTATTTTTCAGGAAGATGATCCATAAATCAGACTTCATTAATGAAAGGAAAGCACAGTTTGGGATAATTGTTTTACACTTTTCTTTTTGTTGTTGTTGGTGGTTTTGTGAGATATGGTGATCTCAACATAAATCAACCTTCCTCCTTATTCCAAAATGGGAATGTGATTTGAGCCACTATACAAAGCTGATTTTATATACACATTTATTTTAAAGATGCCATGTACATCTTATATATATATATATTTAGTCAAAATATAAATTATATACATGCTGAGTAATTTGTCCTTCAAAGACACTAGCATACTGCTTCTAACTTGTCTAATATTTGTAAGAAATATCTGACAAATGTAATTTAAGGAACAAAAGTTTTTATTGATATCTTTATTATCCAAAATTAGATACACTGTATGGGCAAATATTTTGTTGGTATCTCCATTTCCCTCCTCCCTGTCCCCAGTCTACTGGGTATCCTCCTCAGTGGGCATATTGGATTAATCTCTGGGGTAGAGGGTTATGAGTAGCACAGGACTGAGCCAGGTCACCACTCCTCTTTGAGTGTTGTTCCTGAGGGGCGCCATGTCTCTGGATAGTCTCCTCTTTTCCCCTCAGTTCCCTGAGTCATGGTGGGTGAGTTTTTAATCTGTTTTATTGTTGAGATCATAAAGCTTTTTTATGGCCACAGTTTCAAGTCATAATCCATCATGATGGGCAAGTCACAGCACCAGAAATGTGAGGTAGATGATCATATTGCATCTCTAGTCAGGAAGAAAAGAGAGATTGATGCTGGCACTCAATTCACTTTGCTTTTTTACTTAGTGGAGGACCCCAGATCATGGGATGGTGCCAAACATATTCAATACTGGTCTACGTCTGTCAACTAAATGTCTCTTGAAATTCCCACAGTGACATGCCCAGTCTTGTCCCTTAGTGTATTATAAATCCAGGTGAGGTAAAATCAAAGTTACCCATCACATGTATCTTCTTTTTACTCTTTTATAGAAACTATAGAGGACTCTGTGTTAAACCTAAGGACCTAAAAGCACAGTGGAACATTTTTTTCTATAAATTAGATATCATCAAAAAGTCAGTGAATGGTCAACTAACAAAATGTGAAGTACTTTTGCAGTCACTAATTATTGGCAGGCAATGGTGTAGATGGAAGTGAATTGGAGGCTCCAGTCCATGCCCTAAAGCTTTCAAATTCAATTAAAAGAAAACTCCCCTATAAATTCTATTTTGTCTTGGAGGGTAATTTCATAAAATTTACCAGACTACACATTGTGAAAATAAAATGTTATTCCTTCTATCTAAAACATTTATCACAAAAGCTGATATTCAGGCCAAGTATACTATGAAGTTCAATCTTCTGACAATACAGAGAATTAGACCCAAAACTCAGTGGCATTCTGTTTTTTGCATTTTTTTCCTGATAGTACAGTATAGAATCGTACATGGAACTCTATTCATCTGCATAGTATCTGAATATTTAGTGCATCATCTTTGCTTAGTGAGCAGGAAATAGTTAATAAATGACAAGTCATTTCTACCAGACAAACTACAAGATCATCTCCATACATAATACTATTGTAATAGTCAGCCACAAGCCACTTGGATGAATCTCCGAACCAGGCACAATTTGGGGGAGAAAAAGACTTTTTCAAGCTACAGATCCAGGGGAAGTCCCTTTAAAGTGAAAGAGGCTGGCCCTCTTTCACAGGTCCAAGCAGAGAGAAAAAACCATCACCTACACCACACACACAGAACAGGTAACAGGCAGGAGGGCCAAAGAGAATTTCTTTTCCTTTATATAGGCTTAGGGTGGGGTCTGGCAACCCTGTCCCAGACTTAATGGCTTCCTGAGACTCTGGAATTTCCTTCCTAACCTGCCCATACAGGAAAGGATGTTTACTTCCAGCTTCTTTGAGCTTCTTTACATCCTGTCCCGTACTGAGAGGATGCCTTCCCGTAAACATCCACAGAGACCCACCAAAGAGTTACTAAAAAGGTCAAGTTGACAACAAAACTTAACCATCACAACTATTAAAAATAAAATTTAATCCTTGTGTAGTATAAACATTTAAAAATATCTTAGTATACATTTCACGAAGATTCTTAGAATAACCACATAGACCATGCATTGTATTAGAAGGGTAGAAAAGCAGGAAAAAATGAGGCAATGAAATAGAGAAAAGTCCATGCTAATGAAATGGAAAAGTTACACATAAATTTGGAAGAAAATTTATATGCACTGTGTGAATATGAAGTATTTTTAAATCACTATGTAATTCATATGTTTTTTCTGAAAAAGAAACTATAACATAAATTTTATTGCATATTTTATTTTATGCTAATAATTTTTTTCTTAAGTTCATACCATATGCATTTTATACAGTGAGGATGGAATTTACATATGAACTTATGCATGTTTATATCAATGTCTAGATTTCAATCTATCACAAATTTGATTGAACTCAGTGCATTTTGACATGCTGTAAGTGCTGTTTGAATCGTTTCCTAACTCTCATATGTATGATGCTTTTATTTTAACATGCTACAATTACAAATTTCAAAAATGATGACTTTTATTCTTAAAATGACAAAGAAAACAAATTTTAGAAATAAAATTGTAAGATACATTATTAAATTGCTATTTTAATTTTGCATTCATTATATGTGTAGGAAGTGCACCTAAGAGTTAAAAATAGTAGGTGCTTAAGCAATTAATGAATTTGGGGGCTTAGTATACTCAAATACTTCACGCGATCATAGCATTCTCTGTCTGCATATTTTCTTCTGCATAGTTTCATCTTGGAAGCTCTCTTTGCATTGTGTTACCACTGATACTATGAGGTACTGAAAGTACTTAAAGTGGTTATGAGGAATTTGGAGGTTTAGTTGCTTTTCAGTTTGGCATGCTTGAGTGTAGCGAACCATATTTTGCTAATTTTGTTTTGATGCTCTGGCAGGTCTTGGATAAATCCCTGAGGCTATGGAAAATGTCATGTCTCTATCTGACTAATAACCTGTACTGAGCCTCTAGTAAAGAATTATTCTTTCACAACTAATGCTGAAATGCACCTGGCAAGTGTTCATTGAAAATGTGAACATTTCTAAACAAATAGTCCATTATATAGATGAAGTAGCTTCAAAATGACTCTTAAGAACTCTAGGGATTTTATGGTGCCTGTCACTATGTGAGACACAGATTTTTATTTATTGCATATTAATTTTTGGAACCTTTTCACATGTATGAGGCACTTGAAAAGTCATGGATGCAATTATATTATATTTGTTAGTTAGAATCAAAATACAGCTCTTCTTAATATTATGTAAGTGTGGAAGATCCCTATGGATTCTGTAATTAATTGCATGATTGTACTCCATTTATTTTTATCATATCTAAATTTTATGTACAAGTTAGATGGACAATTAATCATATTCACTATAAGAGTGAGTTTCATATATTATAATTAAAACTAAACTTACATTTAACTTCTTATGTTACATATAATAAATTACCACTGAATATGCTAGGTTTATTAATTAATTATTTAAAAAACATAATTACTTATTGATTTGGTTACATTTTGATAAATAAAAGATACAAGTAGTTATGCATAGCTATATCTAATATGAATGTTATTTGTACATACAAATTTATATTTTAATATCATGATCTTGCTAAAATTTTTTAATTGTAGTATTGTAAAACACATTATTCATGTACAGTCAAGATATGTACATTTTCTGTAATTTTTTATTGTTCTCCACAAGCTTACTCTTTGATTCACTTTACATGCATTTTTCTACAGTGATATCATGAACTTCCCTTTCTTACAGAGTGTAGCTTTTTCAGTGTCATTATGTATAAATTCCAAATCTTAACCAATTACCTTAGAACTATTTAGAGAGCAATTTTTACTATTTATTACTATCTTTCAATACTTTTATTATTTAATTGAGAGACAGAAATAAAGAGGCAGGCAGCAAGAGAATGAGTTTGGGTGTGCCAGGGCATCCTGCCACTACAAATTAATTCTAGATGTATGTGCCACTTTTTGCATCTGCCTTTACTTGGTACTGGGGAATTGAACCCAGGCCTTCAGGCTTTGCAAGCAAGAGTCTTTACTTAACTTTTGAGCCATCTCTCCAGCCTCTATTTCCTATTTATTTTAATCATATGATGAAATGTCTTCTTTCTCTGTCATCTACTGCTGCCAATAATTATTGCTGTGGAACTGCTCATCTCAGAGATGAGGCAGCATGAGATCTTTGTACGAGTATTTACACATGCACACTCATGTACAGGTGTGTGTTTATATTTTGTGAAATGACTATTAAATTTAATCACAATTCTTTCATTTCTTATATGCCTAAAGTGCAGACATTAAAATATTTCTTTTATGACTTTCATTATTTTATTATATATTTTATTAGTATTTGGGTTACATTTAGTAGTAGTTTATAAGATATATACAATATTTTATTAGCTTATATCAGTCAGTAGGTTTGGATTATTTTATTGGTAATCTGCCCCATTAGAGACAAATACACCAAAAAATGATATAGTTTGGGGACACATTGCCCACATTTAATCCTGGTTCTACCACATACTGTTTGTTTGGCATTATATTAGCTAATTAATGTCCTGTGACTAAAATTGAAGTAATATAAATACCCACACCATAGGTTTATAATCAGGCAGTACTTATTAATCCCTACAATACATGGTTAGTGCATGTGATGGGCCTAACCATCTGACTTGAAAATAATTGATTTATTTTAATTAAAATCTATTATAATACATTTCTGCTTATCTGAAAAAATAATTTTCATTGATATATTCATAGTCGAGTTGTTAAAGGTCAATCCATTAAAATGTAAATCAATAAATATCTTAGATTAATTTTTTTAAATCAAATTTTGAAGTTGCAGTATATTTACATAACTTCACAATGGAGCCTCAAGGCACTTATGAATTATTTTAATGCCCTTGCCCAAACTCCACTTCTGTGGAACACCTCAAAGTTTTGTGGATATGAATACTTCATAGTGGCTTTTATTTACAGAATTTTACCCTATAAAAGGTATTTATTATTTAAGCTAAATCCTTTGTGCAATCTATTTACAGTACTAATTCATATACATACACGTTGACATTAGATTTTTAAAAAAAAATTTTTTTTAAATTTATTGTCCATAATGAGTTACAACATATAGTGGGCAAACAATGAGTTGTTATCCCCAATTCCCCGCTGCCCTCCCCTCCCCAATCCGCTGGATAACCTCCTCCATGGGTCTTCTGGATCAGTCCTTGTGACAGGGGACCATGGATAGCCTAGTATTCAGCCAGGTTCTCCTGGCCATGCCTCTGGATAATCTCCACCACCACGGCTCTTACAATCTTTCCGCCCCCTCTTCCGCATAGTTCCCTGAGTCGTGGTGGATGAGTATTAAGGCTGCTTTAAGGTTGTGAGCTTAGGGGTCTTTGTGTCTAAGATCTTTGGTTTCTGTCTCACTGGCTTATCCTGTGTTGATT
>PVHP010037088.1:0-17543 GCA_004024765.1 Zapus hudsonius
AGGAGGAGGAGGAGGAGGAGGAGAAGAAGAAGAAGAAGAAGAAGAAGAAGAAGAAGAAGAAGAAGAAGAAGAAGAAGAAGAAGAAGAAGAAATATCGTTCTAAAGTAAAGGTATTACAGTGGGGACACTTAGCAAAGGTGAGCCAAGGCAACACCATTGCAATCATTGTACAGTCTTCCACAAAGTCACTTGGAAGGACAATGATAAGTCCCCGGAATTAGATAGCTGTAGATAAACTAAAACAATAGTCATGTACTATCCTGCCCCAGAGAACTGCTGTTTACATTTTGTAGGTTTCATTCCAGAACCTGTGGACCTCCAATATCTACATGTACAAATATACAAGCTCAAATATTTAGGGTCACACCAAATACGGTATTGTGTATCTTGCTTTGCTTTCTTTTGACATTATGTTATGAGCATTTCAAAAGTAATTTAGTAGACTTGAAAAAAAACACACTCTGGTAGTTTTGAGTAAATGTCCCCCAATAGAATTTATTATAATTGTGTTTATTAAATTGTTAATTGTCTCCAGGCTTCTGGCTGGAAGAAGTGTCACTTTGGCCTAGCCTCCTGGGGACTGGCCCTTTCTAAATTGGATGCAAAATACTAAGGATAGATATGCAAAAGAAAAGCCAGAACTCCCGTCTAGCAGTTCTGCATTTTTTGTGAATTACGGTGTTACAGTGTGCTTGCTTGCTTGCTTCTGGAGGTGCTGTCTCTGTCTCTTCTTGGTTCTGTGAAAGCAGGGACAGCCTTTTCCTTAACTTCCCCTGGATCTGTGAGTTCAATAATAAATATTTTCCTCCCAAAAACTGTGCCTGATTTGGAGATTCATCCCAGCAGCGTGTGGCTGACTACAACACACAATTACATGTATTTGTTCAGTATCCAATCCTATGATTAATTTAAATCATGTAGGACATTAAGAACTTTTGTATGGTTAAATCTTACAAAGAACAGTTTTAAATAGAATAGTGTTCCACACACTTGTTCACATAGAGACGATAACTAAATGGGTTCTAGAAGCTTATTTTATTGCCAGAACAATGAGTGTGCCAATTTCTCCCAGTGAGTGAAATTTAAAAATTTCTTATTTTTCAGGCTTATGTCAAAGCTCTTGAATACCTGCCCCAGAAAAAGGTTAGACCCTATTGCTGAAGATCCCATAGACTGTTGTCACACCACACTGAGACACCCTGCTGGATCCATAAAGGTAACCAGCTCCCAGATGGTAGCCTGTATAGTGCTGGAAGATGTTATATGAGCTGCCAGGGGAAATTGGCTGATGATATTCAGAGAAAGCAGAGGTCACTGATAGACAACACTGACTGATGTCAGGGGAATGATGAGCACACGGCTATATGGCAGAGACCAGCAAGCCAAGAAGTACTCATCTGTGCAATAGTGGCTGTAAACCTAGGTGGTAATCAATGGCTTGCTGATTGGCTAAGAGATCTGCTCAGTGGCAAGGAACCCTTAACTGGAACTGGGATCCATGGCAAACTTTTATGGAGACCAAGAACCCAGACTCAAGGGGGAAACCCACACTAACCAGAGATCTACAGAGAGGCCACACCCATTAGAATCTTGCCAAATTAACAATGTTTGCCTCATTTGACCAATACTGATATCACTGTGTGTTGGAGATTCTGTTTGTATTTCTCAAAAGGTAGCGAGAACCATGGACAACCCAATCCCACCTATAAGACATGGGATGATGGCTGACACCCAGACAGGAGATGAACCACCATAACTTTTCATATAGGGTCCAAACTAAACTTTTGAGGAAGTGATGAGATGAACAAGAGAACTACCTTCACAGTAAGTCAGATAATCTATGAAAGGGTAATGGAGACAGACACTGAGGATACCCAAAACAGTCCAAAGCAAAAATTTAGAGACTCTTAAGACCTCAACAGTAAAGAAGAATTAAACTCACCCACCATGACAGGGGAGGGAACTTAACAGAAGAGGGAGGCAGAAAGATCCTAAGAATCATGGCAGGAGAGAGTATCCAGAGACATTGCCCCCTCAACAACAACACACAAAGGAAAAAAACTGGCTACTTCTTGTACAATTCATAACCCCTTGCCCCATGGTCTAGTCCAACAATCCCACTGAGGAGGGTCCCCAGCTGGTTGGGGACAGGGAGGAGGGAAATGGGAGTGCCACCACTAGACTTGTTCATATAATGTATATATTAACAATAAATAAAAGTTTAATTTTGACAATTTAATATGCATCTTTTGATCATATTCACCCTCATTGTCCTCTCTTATCTCCACCCCGCTCCCGCTAAACCCCTTCTTCCTAGTCAACCCCTTTCTACTTTCAAGATGGCTCTGGAGCTAAATTAGAGTTGCTTGCAGTATGGTCAGCTTACCAGTGTCTACACCACTGAAGAATGTGACTCTGTCTCTGCCCAGCAACCATTAACTGCCAGGAGCTATCTGAAAGGAGTGGTCTCTGTGAGCCACCCCATTCACGATGGAATGTCGATGGGCTCCGTCTTGTGCAGGAGACCACACCTGCAGTGAGTTCAAGAGTGCAATGGGCGTGTCATGTCTGAAACACAGCCCTCCACAGCACTCCTCCCCATCCTGCAGCCCTTCATGTTCTCTCTGCCCTCTCTTCTGCGATGTCCCCCGGGGCCTCGGGAGGACTGAGCATATAATAGTCACGTACCCTCCGCACTTTTGACAGCTGTGTGTCTCCCCAGTGGGCAAACTGTTTAAGGAAATGAGAATATAGTATGGACTAGGTCAACGTCTAAAGTAATCACGAGGCATGCCACTTTTAGGTAGAATTACATCATCATAATAGAACTTTAGTTTAAATTGGCCTGAGTCTTCCCCATTTGCCATAAATTTAATCATCTAATGTCTCATATCAGTGCTTACAATATTTGTAGTAAACCTTTTAATGTAAAATCTAGGCTTTATAAAACCTGATTATAAAACATTCTTCTCTTGTTAATCAGTCATAAAACTTTCTTATAGTTACAATCAGCAAAAGAAGACACATGATAAATACCTAAATATTTTCTTTCTTTCTTTTTACCTTTCTTTCTTTCTTTCTTTCTTTCTTTCTTTCTTTCTTTCTTTCTTTCTTTCTTTCTTTCTTTCTTTCTTTCTTTCCTTTCTTCCTTCCTTCCTTCCTTCCTCCCTCCTTCCTTCCTTCCTTTCTTCCTTCCTTCCTTCCTTCCTTCCTTTCTTCTTTCTCTCTTCTTTTTTCTTTTTGGTTTTTCAAGGTAGGGTCTCACTCTAGCCCAGACTGACCTGGAATTCACTATGTAGTCTCAAGGTAGCCTCGAACTCACAGCAATCCTCCTACCTCTGCCTCCTGAGTACTGAGATTAAAGGCATGTGACACCACACCTGGCGACCTTGAAACTTTCTAAAGTAGCTTACTTAATCTTTGTGATTATTGATGAAACCACAGAATGCCGATTACAGTTCATGCATTGTGGTGGTTATAAGCTGAAAAGAAACGAACTGACCTGGATGCTTATTAACTATATACAGACTCACTCTGTTTGATGACCATCTTCTTAACACAAAGTAGTGATTTCACTGTGACATTTGCATACACATATCATTATATTTTACTCTTAACCAACTCCCACCCCTGCCCTCTCCTCTCCACTCCTCCCCTATCTCTTTCTAGTTTGGTGACAATTATTTCAAACAATATTTTCTCTTCCTGTGATTTATGCCTTTACACTTTTGCAAATTTAGAAAAGCGGGTTAGGAAAAGAGATGAGGCTCTTCTTGGAACCACTTACCATTCATGGACCAGTTCCTGAGTGTCTGTTTGGGAACAACAGTAGGTGTGGAGACCTTGAGCTTGAAGGTTCTGTTTTTCCCTATAGCTGCTAGAGGAGGGCCCTCCATCTGTGGTTGTGGAAAGCCCGGGCTAAAGGTTATGGTGGCTTACTTTGCAGGTGTTCATCAGAAGTGATATCACTGTGGACACTGCACTTCCCTCTCCCCTGTGCTAATTTCTTAGGCAGATCAAATAGGATTATCATTAGCTGTATTCATTCGGACCCTACGGAGGGCGGGTACCACGTACCCTGGAGGATGGGAAACTGAGGCACAGGTCTCCATCCCCTTAACTGGTGTCTATTCTCTTCCTCACCTCTCCTTCACAGGTTTAGCCCTTCTCCCCAGAACTATTTCAATTGTCTCTTAATTGGCTTTATGGCTATAGTTTGGCTATAAGTAACTCACATAGCTTTAGAAAATCTTTAATGTTTAGTTCTCTTTAAAAATATTTTCATTTATTTATTTGCAAGTAGAGAGATAGGAGAGAGAGAGAGAGAGAGAGAGAGAGAGAGAGAGAGAGAGAGAGAGAGAGAGAGAGAGAGAGAATGGGTGCACCAGGGCCTAGAGCCACTCTAAAGAACTCCAGATGCATGAGCCACTTTGTGCATCTGGCTTTATGTGGTTACTAGGGAGTCAAACCCTGTTGTTAGGCTCTGCAGGTAAGCATCTTAATTGCCGAGTCATCTCTCCAGCCCTTACATTTAGTTCTTTTTTTAATTAATTAATTTATTTTTTTAATTGTCAATAATGAGTTACATTATTTAATGAGCAGACAATAAGTTGTTATCCCCCGTTCCCCAATGCCCCTCTTCCCCATCCCCAATCAGCTGGATATCCTCCTCCGTGGGTAGTCTGGATCAGTCCTTGGGGCAGGGGACCATGAATACCCTAGGAGACAGTCTGGTTCTGCCGGCCTTAGAATGTTGCTACTAAGGGTGGCCATGATTTTGGGTATTCTTCCCCACCAGGGCTTTCACAATCTTTCTGCCCCTTCTTCCGCTCAATTCCTTGAGTCGTGGTGGGTGAGTATTAAGGCTGTTTTATTGTTGAGATCTTAGGGGTCTCTGTACTTCTGGATTAGGTTTTGTCGAAAATCATTGGTGTCCGTCTCCTTGGTTTATCCTTTGTTGTTACATTTAGTTCTTTACAGTCTATAGAATCAAAATACAGCCTCACACCGAGGAGACTCAAAACTCATCCTAGCAGAAAATGAGAGGCTGCAGAGAGCTCAGCACTCAAGGCTCAGACATCATGTGGAAGAGGGGATGAAAAGAATGTAAGAGTCACAGGGAGGGAACCTGCTCTCTGAGGCATTATCCCCCTACAGAGACTGACTCATGCATTCATGACCCCACTGAGGAGGGCCCTCCATGGAATGGGGGCAGGAGAGAGGTGATATAAGAGTAACCCAATGGGAATATGACCAATCTCCAATATTTTCATACAGTAAAGCTCTCAATTAATAAAATCAAAAAATTGCTGGGTGTGGTGGTGCATGCCTTTAATCCCAGCACTCAGGAGGCAGAGGAAGGAGGACCACCATGAGTTCAAGGCCATCCTGAGACTACATAGTGAATTCCAGGTCAGCCTGGGCTAGAGTGAGACCCTACCTCGAAAACAACAACAACAACAACAAAAATACAAAAAATGAGAGAAAAAAGAAACAATCTTGGAGCATAACATTCAAGGCTCATGGGGTCTGGGTCCATGCCTGCTAGACCTGATAAACATTAAATTAATGACAGTTAAGGTTCGATAACGGTGACTTCTGGAAAGTTCTTATCTCCTATGTGGTTTAGTCCATTTGCACATGGAGATTAGAATGGACACTGCCCAATTGGATTGTCGTGAAGACGCATCTTAGCATGTTACTGTTATTCTCTCTTCCTGGACCGACCTTCCACCTTGACTCGTACTATGAAGTGAACATCAAGTGTCTCCTCCACAGCTAGTGTTCACTTGGGCCATGGAAGTACATACAGTTCATTGCCACCTTCAATGGTCACACGCTGGATATAGGGACCATCACATCACTGGTGACTCCTGTGTACTCATTTGCTTTCATTCTTGTCCAGAACAACTCTTCATCTCTACACGGCAGGCACTTCACTTCCATCAAACGAGTTAGGATAAGGGTTCTGCCTGTCCATTATCTTCCCAGCCTGGCACTCGCGGGAGCCTGAGTGTTGGGGTTCCCTCATTCTGCCTTGCAAGTCAGCTTAATTTCCAGCCCAAGGTGGTCTCAGAGCAGCAGAGATCAGGTGGTCTCTGAGCATTTGGCCACAGGAAAACCATCAGGAATGCCTGCAGCTGACTTCTTCATCCCCAGAATGTTCCTCTCAGCAACTTTCTATGTGCTGGGTTCAGCATAAGAGCCTCACTGCAGAGAGCTGGGCCGGGGGTGGGGAACGCTTCTGAGCCGGCAGGTGCCTGATTTAGAGCATCGCCACTTGTGCACCAGGAGGAGTGTGTTCACTGCGCTTGGAAGCAGGGCTCCAAGACAGATCTGACTGTTGGGGTGGAAAGGAATATTTATTTCCCTTTCAAATATTGCAGTTTCCTCTTATTATTACCAAACAAAGTTGTCTATGCGGCAGTACTGGTCGTTCATAAATCTCCTAAATAGCTCTTGTTTAAAATCTGATATCATTCCAAAGTGTCCATAAAGATGATTAGAATAAAGCACAAGAATACCTTGCCACAGAGAAACCTACTCGAAATCAGTCTAAAGCTGATTTTGAAAAATTCTAAGAAGGGAGAAAATATGTAAAGTAGGAAAAATGTACTGTGAGGGGAAAATGTGTGAGAGACTAACTCCTGGGGAGAGGGCTGTCACCAGGTGCCTCCGCTCGACAAGAGGGTAATACTGCCAATTTAAAGTCCTTTAAATGTTATTGAGGCTTAAGGACAAGGTGCCACATATATGATAAACATTATTATAGGCTCAAAAATTAGAAATACCAAATATTAGGAACCAAATAGAATATTATTGTGCCTCCACAGTGCAATAAAGTCATTAAAATGGTACTAAACATTTTAATGGCATGAATAATGCTAATGAAATAATATTGAGTCAGGGAAAAGAAAGATTCCTTCAAAACTGTACATACAGAATGATCTCCCATTCGTCAAATGGAGTCTGTGTCATTCTTCTCAAGGCTGTTTATAGTCAAAGGTAGGATTATTATGTCGTCTTTCTGTTCCTGGCTTCTTTCAATTTATCACATTAAGTAAAATTAGCTCATTTGCTTTTTTTGTGAAGTAGTCTTTGATTTGGGTTTAGAACTGAAGAATTGTCAGAGAGCTTTTCTGGAATATTCCTTCTTTGGAGGGTAGCAAGGCCTAGGGAGAGCAGACAGTCCAGCCATGCTGAAGAAATGAATCTGTAACATTGTGATTGTGGAGGCTCTAGCAAAGATGTGGAAAATATCACATGCTTATTTCTTGGCTGGGCATCGTATTAGTTACCTTTCTCATTGCTGTGACAAAGTGCCCGATGAAGGCAGCTTACTGCAGGAAGCATTTATTTTGGCTCATGGTTTGAAGGCACAGTCCATCTTGATGGGGAAGGCATGGTGGCAGGAGCTGAGGATGCTGGTCAGTCAGGAAGCAGAGAGGAATGAATTCTGGTGTTTCACTTGCTTTCTCCTTTTCGTCCATTCTTTACCAGGGTTGATGCTACATCATTGAGGGTAGGCCTTCCACTGCCATTAACCCCCCTCTGGAGGTATTCTAAAAGACATGTTCAGAGGCCTGGTACCTAGGTGATTTAAAACCTTATCAAGATGAGAAGATGACCCATCACTGGCATCTATTCAAAATCTATCTCAATTTCCCACATCTCCTATTGAAGTCTACGATTTCACAGCATATAGGAGAAGGTGGACATGCGGTTGTTGGAGAGGAGAGAGTTCAAGGTCACGGTCACAGGACTATCTTACAAGATGGGAGCCAAGAAGACATCAGAGAGCCAAATGAGTGATAGACCTGGGAGTTGGTAGAAGTGAAAGATGGTTTTATTTGGCCTGGACTGGAAATAAGGGAAAAGTTAATGCTTCAAAATTAGAAAGCAATAACATCCTGGTATTTTTGGCATATTTTTACACAAGAGCTATAATAGTAACCATAAATACATACTATGTCATAAGCACATAAAATGTGGGACTGCAGAACAGGTGGAAGTTCTCTGGCAAGTGATTTAAAATCAATTTAAAGCAATCTATGTGACTCAGCAGCAGCCAGCCCCCTTCCCAGAACCCCACAATCTAGGCAAGGCTGTCTCTGAAAGCCTTGGAGGTGACATGGGCTGTAACCTCCATCCGATCTTGCTCTGGGATTCAAGGCCAGCAGCTTTGCTGCCCTGGGACCGGCTGAGCATGTCTCTGCCCTGTAGACAGACATGGTGGAGAGGAAAGCTGTACAAACAGCTCTGGGTTTTGTCGTCAGCTAAAGTGAGTGGAGAGCCATTCTTCGGGCCCTGCTGAGTGTTCTCTGGCTGACGCACTGGTTGCCATGGTGTCAGAGTGCACTCTACCATTGCCAAAATCTCTGCACCTGTACCTGCAAATGCCACCGACAGGGAGCTTATTGTCGTGACTGAAGTAGTTAGTCATGCATAAACAGCACCGGAGAACATCCTGCTGGTGGGAATGAGGCATCTCCTTGGGTCAAAGAGGAACACTATTTACGCACTTTAGCTCATAGTCCGATGTCATTTAGAAGCATTTACTAAGAAGCAATGGTGTGTCAGATGTCTTAAGTGCGTGTGTGTGTGTGTGTGTGTGTGTGTGTGTGTGTGTGTGTGTGTGTGAAAATCTCACTCTGTAGACAGGAAGGTCAGACAATGGTAGCTGAAGAGTTGGTGTGACCACAGTGGGCTGGGAAGATGGCTCAGGCAGTAAAGTGCTTGCCATGCAAACATAATGACCTGACCTCAATCCCCACAACCTGCATAAAAAAGCCAGGCATGGTGGCAAGTATTTATCCCAGAACCGAGGAGGTAGAGACAGGTGGATCCCTAGGGCTCATTGGTTGGCTCGCCTAGCCTATTTGGCCAATTCCAAGCCAGTGAAAGACCCTGTCTCAAAACAAAAAGGTGAAGAGAATATAAGGGGGTGACACTTGAGACTGTCCCTCTGGATTCCACCCACCTGCGCACGCACACACACACACACACACACACACAGAGAGAGAGAGAGAGAGAGAGAGAGAGAGAGAGAGAGAGAGAGAGAGAGAGAGCTTTGCTGGAGCTCCTAAGCTACCAAGGGAATGGAGAGAGGAAGTTGCAGAAATGTCCATATTTCTGGTGCTGTAGAAAAGCCATGATGTTGGAGGAGGTGATCACATAGCACCTACTTGAGTCTCTGTCCCGTTCCCTGCATAGCTGTCCAGGTTCAGGTCCAATCACTGCCTTTCCCTGAACTCTAGCAGTAGGCTCCTAATACTATCTCTGGGGTCAAATGTACTCTTTCTTTACCTGCTCTCCACCTAGAAGGGAGGTAATCATTCTAAGAATTGGTTGTGTGTGCTCCTGCTCAGGAACCTTCAGTGACTGCAGTCTGCTTCTCCAGGTTTATACCTTGCTTTCCTATTGAACATTAGCTTGTACCTTTCACTTCATACACTTAAGTTCTACCTGAGTGTGATGGTTAAGTTTTGATGTCAACTTGACCTTTCAAGTAATCTTGGGTGGGTCTCTGAGGATGTTCACAGGAAGGCCGCCTCTCAGTAGGGGGCAGGATGTAAGGAAGCTCAAAGGAGCTAGAAGTGAATATCCTTTCCTGTGTGGGCAGTGCAGAAAGGAAATTCCAGAGACTCAGGAAGCCATTAAGTCTGGGATAGAATTGCAAGACCCCACCCTAGGGCTATATAAAGGTGAAAGAATTCTCTCCTTGCCCTCCTGCCTGTTTGCTGTTGTGTGTATGGTGTTGGTGATGGGTATTTCTCTCTGCTTGGACCTGTGAAAGAGGACCAGCCCCTTTCACTTTTATGGGACTTCCCCTGCATCTGTAGCTTGAATAAATCGTTTCTTCCCATAAACTGTGCCTGGTTTGAAGATTCATCCCAGCAGCGTGTGGCTGACTGTGACACTGAGGAACTAGATGCTTTCCCACAAGATCTTGCCCACCTCTGTGCAAGCTGGAACCCTCGCAGGGCACACTGAAAACTTTCTTCATGAATCTTCCCATGTTCTCCCAACCCTTCCATCTTTTCTTGAGCAAACACAGGGTCCCACTTTCATAATTTTCCTTTTCTGTGCATTCTTCAGTGGGGTGTGTTCTCTTTTGTTTGAGACAGGATCTTGCTACATAGCCAAAGCTGTTTTCAAACTCATGATTCCGCTGCCGCAGCCTCCCTCATGTGGGATTTCAGATATGTGCCTCTTAGGCCTGACTTGTTCAGTGATTTTCAATTACAGTTATTTTATAATTCTTCACGAGAGTCTTGAGGGCAATGCGATGCTATTTATCTTTGTAACACACATGCATCTTACCATTTGCTTTTTTACATTCAATTCATGTTGTGATGAGTGAGTAACATGAATGCGTGGATGAATGCACATTCAGAAATAAGTTGTTAAAGGATAATACTACAAATAGGGTGTGATTATAACTCCCAGACAAGTAGAAAATGCAAACATATTAAGGATTTTATGTAATTCATTCACTAATGAGGAAACCAGGAAGATGTTATGTGCTTCAAGGAGAATTCTAAGAATTGCATGTCTACAGACAGAAAATAATCTCAATGAATTTATTTAAAAAGGTACAAAATTGGCCTGAGGATGGGGCAGAAGGAGGGGAAGCAGTTGTACTTCCACTGTAAGCAAAGAAAGAAAGAAAGAAAGGAGGAAAGGGAAGGAGAATAACCTCAATGCTCTATGTACAGACTTTCCACTCTACCATCAGCTTTCTACTGGATTCTTTCAGGCTCCTCCCAACCCCTGCAGTACAGGACTGCATAGTGGAATTAGCATCAAATACAGTGCAGGGGAGGCTTGTGTTTTTTTATTCTATGAAGTTATTTGTCAATTTAGTTAGTCATTGGTTCATCAACACACTATGAGCATTTTCCCTGTAGTCAGTCTGATCCGCTCTAAATGCTGAACTTACTTGAAGTATATCCATAAGACTTTAACAAGAATCTTAGCCGTTGATATTATTCCCAGGTAATGACAGAAAGCACAGTGAGACTGTCATCTGATGAGGAGCCTGGGAAGAAAGGACCTTGACAGGGTTCTAGGTGACATTTGGAGAGTGGCCGAGAGCATCATGACTCAGCAAATCAAGGCTCTGGGTAGAGCTGGAAACAGAGAGGATCTCCTGGTAAGATAGGATGGCCAATGAGCTCCCTCTTGCTGGCATGTGAAGCCGCTCTGGCTGCTAACATGCACACTGATCTGAAAAGCTAGGAGGAGATTCAGGGAACAAAGCCACAGCAGTTCACTGTTGAGATCAGGCTGGGCTCTGCTCTAATTTACTCCAGATAATGTCAAACAGCAGTTTTCAGGCTGTGCCTTGCTCTGAGAGACTCCATTTTGAGTGTAAACAGACAGGATGGCTCTGTCCCTTGGTGGGATTGCAAACACCATCTGCCCAGCACTACCTATGAGGCACAGACTGAAAAATAACATTGCTAAAAGTGAAAGGTACCAACTCTGAGGATAGAAATAACAAATCAGGACCAAATGAACACGTGGGCATATGTATATTAAAATTATATCACGCTTGAGAACTTATCAAACTCATATACCCTCTACTGGATCCCCCCAAAAGAGGACCCCTAACATTGCAATGGTGATGGCCCAAATGACCTGGCTGTAACCACCAGGGGTGTCAGCAGCAGGCAGAGAACTCCCGACTGTCCCAGGGAGCTTTGGTAAAGATCCAGATCCTCTAAATCCTCAATAGTTCTGCCCTTTGTCTGAGCAGCTAGACTAAGTCCTGAGGCTCGGCTCAACTCTGACTCCGTAGCTTGACTCTGAGGAGTCAACAGGGTTCATGAACCCTGTCATTTATGAATGAACCCTGTTCAACTCCACACAGATTCTCTTTGCACCTTCAGTAAGGCCTCTTGGAATTCCTTGAATCTTCTTGTGGCCTCTTTAGCACATTTGTAGTCGTTCTATAACACACACACACACACACATACACACACACACACACACACGACCACACACATTTTGATTTTATGATGTGTAATGTGTGACCTGAGCATTGACATTAAGAGTTAAAATTGGAATAAAAAAAAAAAAGCAACCCATGTTGGGCTGGAGATGGCTTAGCGGATATCATGAGCCAGAGCTCCTGAGTTTCATGCCTGGACCTCACACTTTAAAAAAGCCAGAGGCCACGGTGGGCTTCTGCAATGTTAGCTTGCTGACCTTGATGGGGCGGTAGGAGGCAGAGGCAGAAGTTCTCAGAAGCTCAAGGTGAGTCCAGCAAAGAACGAGAATGCAGATCAAGAAACCCTGCCTCCAATGAGGTGGGCAGGCAAGGACCAACCCGAAAGACAACATCCATTATGTGCTGTGGAATATATATGCACCCACACTCACACAGTGTTGTGGTCAGCTTTCTAGTTGCTGCACAGAAAGAACCCAAACAAAAGCAGCTTGTGAAGGAATGGGTTTATTCTGGCTTATGGGCTCAAGGGGAGACTCCATCCAGGCAGGGAAAACGATGGCATGAGCAGAGGGTGGACATCACCTCCACCACAGCACTGGTAACAATGGCAGGAAGGTGTGCCAAACACTGGCAAGGGGAAGCTGGCTTATAACCCAACGACACAGCTCCATCAAGGTTGTAAAATCCAAACTGCCATCAGCTGAGGATCAATTACCCAGAACACATTCATTTGTTTGTGGGGGACACCTGGATCAAACGATGACACACAGACATATGCACACAGAGATAAATAACAATAACAAATAATTTTTAAAGAAATTAAAAACTTGTGCTTGTCAAAGCCTAGGTATGGAGGAAAATTGGAACTTCTTGACAAACTGCAGCCAGTGAACTGATATAGTTGTGAATTTATTGTTATTTAACATTGACCAAAGCTTGGAAATGTTAAGGATACAAGCAAATCTAAAGGAACGTGGATCGAGAGAAATTTTCTGGCTCCCTTGAGACCCGTGAAAGGTAATTAAAAAGGCAGATAAGCTGCCTGTGGTGGCTTACAGCTCCCTAGGGTTCAAGGCCTGGGTGGCCGAGACAGGAAGTAGAATTTGAGGTCAACCTGAACTGCACAGCAGGATCCTCAAAAAAAAAAACCACAAAAAGGTGGCAACCAATTTTTTTATTGCACATCGAGTGCATGAAGAAATAGGTTTACATGCAAAAATAGTTTAATAGTGAGTAAAAGAAGTTAGGATATTTCCCAGTGGTCTTTAGTGTCTTTCTGTGACTTTTCTGTGGTCACATACATAGGTAAAGGTGGGCTGTAAGGATCTCCCCTGGAATATATCCCTGAGATTACAGTTTGCCTCAGCGGATGTGGATCTAACACAGATAGCTTTGCCTCTTCTGCAGCTGCTTCCCCTGCTTCTGTTTGCTCGGTGAGTGCTTGACAGGAAGGCTTGGTGAAGGCTGAGGTTCCTAGAATTACAGAGGGCTTTCTCTTCACTATTGCACATCCTTTACAGAGAGTTTCTTCTCTCTGTGGGTAAAATGAAAAGATGATCTCTTGCCTCAAGGAAATATTTTTGGGGAAATGAAACTGAATACTGCACGTGTGAAGCCCTTTATAGTTTTAGTACGTTGTAATGAGTAATCAAATGTTACCAAATATTAGTGATTATGCTGCATAATCATAACTAGAAAATATTATTTCCAAAGTGACAATGCTCTATTGAGAGAGATGATTACACTGTAATTTACATTATCTTAAATATTATTCCACAGCAAATATAAGCTCATAAACAGTGCTAGTCCTGAAGGGTTCTGTTTTTCATAATGGAGCAGCAGTTTGAGACATTCATGCAGGTGCACACACACACACACATACACACACATATACACATACACACACATGCACACACACATACACACATACACACATATACACACATACACACATGCATACACATGCATACACATACACACATACATATACACACATACACATGCATACACACATCCATACACACATACACATATACACATACACACACATACACACATCCATACACACATACACATATACACATACATACGCATACACATTTCCATTACACATGTGCAGGCAGTAGCAGGTGGTGGGCTTGGTAATTTATGTTGGTAACGAAGGGCATGCTGACAGCTGTCATTGTGCCCACCGTCACCACAGCTAAGCCAGGAACAGAAATCACAAAGGAATTGGGGAAAATGTCTAGATAAGAAATCAAAGGGGAAGGTGACATTAGAGAGACCGTGTGAAGCCACAATGCCTAATCTTCCTGGCCACCTTCACTAGATCAGGAGACCCACTTCTGGGAATGTCTGTGAGGCCAACCTGGATGTGGGCAGCACTGTCCCGTGGACTGAAAGGAGAGAAGAAAGAGGGAGCAGCTGAGCACCAGCTGCCTAGCTCTCTTGCTGCCACGGCGGACTGACCCCTCAAACCGTGAGCCAGAAGAAACCTTTGCTTAAGCTGCTTTTGTCAGGTATTTGATCACGACAAGAAGAGTACCTCATGTACTTAGAGTCCCTAGTCTCCTCTCTGAAGATGGATATTCGGTAGAAAGAGAAACATCGGAATGCAGAGGGCTTCACCCAGGCTTCACGTCTCTAAGTGAGTGGTGGAGAGAGGCAGGCACATGGCAGCATTCTCTTAGCGCCTAGTGTGGCAGAGGTGAGGCTGGCAGGGAGGGGAGTGGAGGGCCAGTGAGGGTTTCCTGTGCTGTTTGGGGGCACCAGCTGCTAGGCTGTCTCCAGAAGAGCAGGGGACAGCTGGAGGCACTGGCTTTGGGAACACATACATTTCAAGCTTGAGTAACACTTTTATAACTTTAAATTTATAATTTTGCTTCCTTATGGGGACAAACTCCCGGTTCTAGTTGAGTTTCAGAAGATCATTTGTACAGTGAACGGTGCAGTGTGAGGTCTGGCTCATTTCCAAAATGATTCATTCGGAGCCTGTTTATAGGAGTCTTGACAATTAGGGTCCACCCATGAAACCTCCCTTCTCAGTTTCATTTCTCCTGAGAACTTCAGCTCAAAGATACTGTTTCACTGGGTAGTGTCCCGAGATGATATCTTAGATTATATAACTTTATCTCTGTTGGAGGAATCTACAGACTCTATCACTTTCCATGGATGGTTCTATTAAAAACTCTCTCTGGGATTGAAGACATCATCTGGTCTTCATGGATGGTTCCAAGATGTGTGACTTCAACCAGGCTTTTCCTCCTTCCTCGTACCAGAGACCTGTCCTTGGCACTAATAAGTTAGCCCCTCAGGGTTACAACTGAGAGTTTGGGCTTCTTTCCTTCTGAGTGATTCTCAGCAGTGCAAGATGCTCTGTTCTCTCTCTCTCTCTCTCTCCTCTCAGTGATTGGAACATGTAGCCAAGGCTGAGGACGATGCTGGAATGTAGCTTGGGTGGACAAGTAGGTGGTAGGCACACTGTGCTGGTTGACACAAGCTCTTTGAGCTCCTCCAGGATATATGGCAGGAAAGAGGAAGGCCAAGGGTAACTGTCCCTGCTCAACGGCAAGTGGTAATGTCTGGCTTCTTGATTGATCACTGATATTTTTGAGCTTGGGCAGGGGATTCATACACTGCTTTGTCCTTGAGGCACAGGTGTGGGACTAAGATTTAGAAGCCCGTGTGTCTCCTCACGTCTTCCCCACTCGAGGAAAACTTGCACCCACAGGAGGGAAGGCACCTTTCTAGCTGTTCCCTCCACGTCTCACATCTACCCTTAATCTCATCTCACATTTAAGTTACCTTCCCGATGTGTAAATGTCACAACAACACTTCTACTGGTTGCATAGATACCTGTACTGGTCAGAGTTTATCTGGAGAATCAGAACCAACTGCAACGAGAGAGAGAGAGAGAGAGAGAGAGAGAGAGAGAGAGAGAGAGAGAGAGAGAGAGAGAGAGAGAGATCGTATCTTTGTTTGCAAAGCCTGATGGTTCAGGTTCAATCCCCAGTACCTACATGAAGCTAGATACACCAAGTGGTACTTGTACTTGCAGTGGAAAGAGGCCCTGGCTGCCCATACTCTCTCTCTCTCTCTCTCTCTCTCTCTCTCTCTCTCTCTCTCTCTCTCTCTCGTAAATAAACATTATGAAAAAAGAAATGCCTTGACTCTAAAGTCAGCCCACAGGTGGAATTCTCTCCTTTGGAGGACCTCAGTCTTCCCCTAAGTCCCATAGTCACCTGGACGCCCTTCATTCTGTTATAAAATTTTGTTCTTTAAGAGGCTTAGCCTGTGGTCTTTTGCTATAGCATCCTGAGCTGACCAAGGCTTTTACCCTGATGGAGAGCTCACCTCTGCTGAGATGAGATAGAAATGATTTTATGAGCACACACAGACACACATATAAGTGCACACAAACACACATAGATGTAAGGGTCCATGCACACACATACATATGAATATATAACAAACATATCTACATATATTCATGACTTTCTTTTCTTTTTTTTTTTTGGTTTTTCGAGGTAGGGTCTCGCTCTAGCCCAGGCTGACCTGGAATTCACTATGGAGTCTCAGGGTGGCCTTGAACTCAAGGCGATCCTCCTACCTCTGCTTCCTGAGTGCTGGGATTAAAGGCGTGCGCCACCACGCCCGGCACATGACTTTCTTTTTTAGCAGAAATAAAGCTTTTTTTCTGCTTTGCCGGATAAGCAAGTCCCTTGTTGCTTTCTATGCCCACAACTGCCATCTCGTTTAACCCCTGAACTCCAGCTGGAATATGACAGTACATCCTTATTGAAGACAAATGTTATGGATCAGTTCATACATCCATAGTAATGGAAAGTTTTCATTGCTTGAAGTAAATGTCAGGTTTGCCCATTTTCCCTTAGAGGCTAAAAGGGTTGTTTTTTAGGCTCTGAGCACAAGGGAAAATGTGAGGCCCACAATTAATATTGGCTGGGTACGATTTATATTTTAAATATCATAATTGTAGCCTTTCCAAATCATTATTTTTTAATGAAGTTAAATACAATTAGAAATCATCACGGGGCTGAAAATAGCAATGGCATTTGCATCACTGTAGAGGCATGTAATGAGCAGGTCTGAGCCCACGAGATTTTTATGGCTTAGCTCAGCGGGGCCACAGGACAGTCACGAATGTCGCCATGTGCGGGGCAGTGAGAGTGGGCGTCTGCTGGTACAAGTGATGGTCCCTGGGAACAGGGCAGTTTCTCTGCCTGCCTGGCTCTTCTACACACTGCAGACCTCTGACATGGGCACAGGGGGCATTTCATGGCTCATTGCATCCTCTTGGTTCTTATTGACCTTTATTTACAAGATTTTGCTTATTGATCTAGGAAAATATGGCAGTCAGTGAAAACTCTTGAGGTATGTTTCTGCCACGTTGGGCTTGCTGGATAAAAAGTGGGCTATGCGTTGGAGAGATCACATGAGAATGGAGGGTGCTACCAGCTCCTATGTGCCATCCTCCCTTCCTCTCTAACTCCCACCCACATTACACCAGTCAGGGTTCTCTAGAGGAACAGAACCAATAGAATCACTGTGTTATAAAGGGGATTTATTA
>PVHP010037089.1:0-17566 GCA_004024765.1 Zapus hudsonius
CTTGTGGGTCTAGCTTATGTGGGTCCTGGGGAATTGAACCCGGGGCTTTAGGCACTGGAGGCAAGTGCCTTAACCGATGAGCCATCTCTCCAGCCCTTGTTTTCTTAATATGTGTAAACTAATATTGTTACTATAGGCCTCTCCTTCTGAACATTATTGAGCAATTCTTTGGATTAACATTTCCTGTTTATTCACTTTAATTATATTTTCCATAATTTTTACATCAGTTAATAAAAATCTTTCTTTCATGGCTTCCAGACACAAACTTTTTTTAAAAGCCTTTCTTCACTTTTATATTATGACCTTACTCTTGTGAAATTTTTTGCAGTGTTTTATCTTGTGCTTTAACCTTTATGTCTCAATCCATCTGTGATTTGCATTTTTATTTTTTATATGTATGGATGAATTTTAATTTTCTTACAGACAGTGAGCAAGTTTTGCCAGAATCACTTGGTAAACAATCCATCATTTTCTCACTAAATTCAAAACTATTTTGCGATACAAAATATCTCAAGCATATGATATTCTACTGCTAGTTTAAATCTATACCAATAACAACCTTTTTTTATTTGCTCTAGGTGAAATGTTAAATATATTAGAGGATTCCAATTTTTTACAGCCCTCTGAATTGGTATTCATCATGTACACCTTTATCCCACTGTGTCTAATACCATTTGGATATAGAGTAGGTGTTCTCCCTCCATCTTATTGCTGCATCAATGCCACTTTTCTCTTTTCTGTCCAATTCTTTCTAGCTTGAGGATCAATGTCACCAGATTTTGCAACCCTCTTTTTATTTCTTGTGGGGTAACTCACTAACTATATTATTTACTTTATAAAAACATTGCTGAGATAAAATATATGATCACAAGCAATTTAAGGAAAGAAGGGTTTATTTTTTATTTTATATAATAATTTTATTGAAAACTTAAATATACAAATGTACTGCAAATTTGTCATAGTACCACCTGGTTATCTTCTTTTGTCCCCTTTCTCCTGCACCATTCAATTGAGGGCCTTCCTCCATGGAGTTATTGTACATCAATGTGGTGTCATTTACTAACAGTCGGTTTGTTTTGGGAGGACAATACCTCACAGTTCTTTAAAAGAAGAGTTTATTTGAGCTTACAGTTGAAAGTTTTAGCCCATCATGTCAGAGAAGGCTCATAAATAGGAACTTGAGGTGGATGATATCATACAATCCAGAGTGTAGAAAAAGTAACAAAGGCTGGTTCTCATCTAGCTCTCTCCTTTGTATACACAGTCCAAGACTCTAGGACCCACAGTTTAGGTCCTTCACAAGCTTGTTTCCTATGTTGCTAAGTAATTCTAAATCCAGACAAATTGACAATCAATATAAGCCATGACATTCTCTAGGTCACATTTTCAAGTTTTCAGTTACTTGATGACTATTTGTAAACCACCAACCCACCCCATATCCACTCTATCAAACTTCTTTGATCAAAGTCAGAAAGGATTTCCAAAAAGCTAAATTCAATAGTTAATTTTTTGTCTTAGATTACTTTCTATAGCATTGGCGGATGACCTTTTGGTCATTTACTTTATTGTGAAAGAGTTCATTATCCAAAGAGCTCTTAGAATATTATCGCCACAAGTTTGAAACCATAATGGGAGAGTTTTAAGTATGTTCTTTATTTACCTGTACTCCTTTGACTATTTCATCATTTCCTAAGTTTAAATATGAGTTTCACAATAAATAGGTCATTCAAGAAATCAAAAAGGAAATTGAATATTTTCTTGAAATAAATGATGATGAAAACACAACATACCAAAACTTATGGGACATAATGAAGGCATAAGTAAGGAGAAAATTCATAGTGCTACATGCCTTCACAATAAATGTAGAGATCTCAAATCAAATACTTAAAAGTCCACCTAAAGGCATTGGAAAAACTAGAACAATCCAACCCTGGGTGTTCAAGGCAAAAATAAATATTTAAGATCAGAGCTTGATTTAATGAAATGGAAATGAAAACAACTTAAAAAATAGATTCAACAAAGAGCTGGTTCTTTTAAAAATGAAAAAAAAAGATTTACAAATCCTTGTCCATTCTAATTAAATGGAAGAAAAAAAAGAGAAGGCACAAATCAGCAAAATCATAAATGAAAAGGGAGAGGTCACAAAAGACCCCAGTGAAATTGGAATAATTATCAGATCATGCATACAAAACCTCTACTCCACAAAATTGGAGAAACTAGAAGACATGGATGAATTCCTGGACACCTACCAAAACAACCCAGAACAGATAAAGTTCCTAGATAATGCTATTACATCTACTGAGATTGAAACTGTAATCAAAATCCTCCCCAAAAGGAAAAGTCCAGGACCAGATGGGTTCTCAGCTAAAGTCTACCAAAACTTCATCATAGAACTGAAATCACTCTTTCTGAAGATTTTTCATGTAGAGAACAAGAATGTTTCTAAACTCCTTTTATAAAGCTACCATCATCCTAATACCAAAACCAGACAAAGATACAATAAGAAAGGAAATATCAATCTATCTATCTATCTATCTATCTATCTATCTATCTATCTATCTATCCTGATGAATTTAAATGCAAAAATTCTGAACAAAATCCTTGCAAATGTAATAAAACAACACATCAAAATATTATTCACCTCAACCAGGTAGGCTTCATGCCAGAGATGCAAGGATAGTTCAACATATGGAAATCAATTATGTAATCCACCACATTATAAACTTAACCACAATAACCACATGGTCATCTCAAATGATGCAGAAAAGGCCTTCAAAAAATTCAACAATGTTGCATGATCAAAGCACTGGAGAGACTGGCCACAGAGGGTTTATACCTCAATATAATAAAGGCCTTATACAAATCTTCTAGAGCCCAAATCATATTCAGTGGGGAAAGACTCAAGGAGTTCCCACTAAAATTGGGAGCTATACAGGGGTGACCACTCTCACCACTGCTCTTCAACATAGGATAATAGAAGATAATCTTTGCCAGCTATAACGTGGACAGATGTCTAATATTATAACTTACAATGAACTAAAATATAATAAAATATTCATTCCTCCCACAAAATGGGGCACTGAACTCAATAGGAAATTTAGAAAAGAGGAAACACAAATGGCCAATTCTCCTTTAAGAAAATGTTTAATAGCCTTAATCATCAGGAAAATGCAAATCAATACAACAATGAGAATCCACCTTATTTCAGTCAATATGGTAATCATTAAAAAAGGAAAAATGACATCAAAATTTAGGAAAAAATGATCTGACTTCGAGCAGATCTTACTACGCGAACACTCAAAAGAACAGAGAGTTGAACACCGCATACTATCCCTCATAGGTGGCTCCAAACTAGGATAATGGTAAACTCTAAGCAAACCAGCCAGAATTGAGAATTTGGGAAAGAGAAGTAAGAAGGGGTGGGGGAGGGAATGTCTTAAACATGAAGTTGAACCATAACTGGTTCTAAACTATAAAATCCTCGTGGGCACAATGTCAACTAATGAGCATGGAGTGTGAATCATCCGGCAAGCGGAGCCGAGAATGGAAAGGGAGAGTGTCTAAGTCTCGGAAAAACTGATCAGTCTAGCAGCTCCTGGTCCGAGCCACAAAATCCCTCCTTCACTGAGATGTTGACCAAAGTGACCCATGAGGTCCCCAATACACGGGAGGATTCTGTCAAAGCTCTTGATTACCGACCCCAGGTCTGAGGCGAGCCTGTTGCTGAAGAACCACAGAAAGCCATCTATCAGCACCAAGAGACCCTATGAGGTCCAGAATGGTAACCAGCCCCCAGATGGTAGTTAGTACAGAGCTGGAAGGCACTGCATAAGCGGCCAGGGGAAACTGGTCAATGACAGCTGGAATAAACAGAGTCCACTGACATGAAACACAGTTGGCCATCATGGGTAGGCTGAACACACTGCCTACTGAGAGAGAACAGCGAACCACGAAGAAAGCACCTGTGCAATGGAGGTGCCAAAGCCTGGGGGAGGCAATCAACAGCTGACAATTCAGCCAAGAAATCCACTCAGTGAAGGGGAGTCCTTGACTGGAACTGGGATTTCAGGGTAAAATACACAGGGAACCAAATCCTAGGACCCCAAAGAGAAATTTACTTTACAAATGATTTACAAAAAGCTACCAACAATAGAATCTAGCCAACTCAGGAAAGGGTATCTCAATTAACCTATACTGATCTAACTCTCCGATGGAGATTCTGTTTGTATCTTTCAGAACTCTCCGAGAGAGCTGTGGCTCCTCCAGCCCTACCATTGAGCCACAGACTAACAGCTGTCTTCCTGGCAAGAGATGTGCCACCACAGACATACCATGGAAGATCCACATGGAACCCCACAGGCAGTGATGGGATAAGCAAGAGACCTATAACCACAGCCAATCCATCAACCCATGATGAACCAGCGAAACAGATACCAATGATTTTAAACACAACCTCAAGCAGAAGTACAGAGGCTCCTAAGGTCTCAACAGCAAAGCAGCCTTAATACTCACCCACCGTGACCCAGGGAACTGAGCAGAAGAGTGGCCGGAAAGATTGTAAGAGTCATGGTGGGGAGAATATCAAGAGACATTGCCCCCTCAGTAACAACTTGCAAAGGGGGGCGGATCCGGGTTAACTCCTAGGCTGTTCATAACTCCCTACTCCATGGACTGATACAGACTGCCCAAGGAGGAGGATATCCAACTGACCAGGGACAGGGAAGAGGGAAATAGGGGAAGTGGAGACATCAACGCATTATTCCCTTATTAAGTGTATCTAATTATGGATAATAAAAAAAACATTAAAAAACCCCACCCAACAACAGATGCTGGCGAGGATGTAGGGAAAAAGGAACCCTCATTCACTGTCGATGGGATTGTAAACTTGTAAAACCACTATGGGAAACAGTGTGGAAACTTCTGAAAAAGATGCATATATAGCTACCAATGTACCTAGCTATCCATCTACTGGGAATCTACCCTCAAGGTTCCTTGCTTCAACACACAAAAATTTGCTCAACCATGCTTGCAGCTGCTCAACTCATAATAGCTAAGAATTAGAATCAACCCAAATGCCTATCACTGGATGAATGGATATGAAAGTTGTGGCACATTTACATGATGGAATTCTACTCATCTGAAAGGATATATGACATAATGAAATTTAAAGAAAAGTAGATAGACTTGGAGCAGATCACTTTTAGGGACCTCATGCAAGAACAGAGTCAAGTGCTGCTTCTTCTCCCTTATATGTAGTTCCTAACCAGGTTAACCTTGATCAGTAAGGAAATCAGACAGGTTAATTGAGAGACTGACAAAAAGGATGGAAAGAATTGGGGGAGGGCAAGAAGGGGAGATCAGGGGTACTTAAACACTAATCTAAACCAATAATTAATCTATACCATAAAATCCTTAATTTCATGCGGTAAACTCTAGAGGAAGCCGTGGACATCATCTGGTAAGAAGGGCCCTGAATTGTGTAGGAGGAAGCCTAATCCTAAGAAAAAAAATGCTCTTGCCTATAACTCCCTGTCCCAGTCATTGGTGACTTCCCAAAATGAGCTGTTGATCAAAGAGATACAAAACATGACAGGCTTATGTCAAAGCTCTTGAATAAGCACCCCAGGCAAAAGGTAAGACCTATTGCTGAAGATACCATAGACTGTTGTCATACAACATTAAGAGACCCTGCTTAACACAGAATGGTAAGCGGCTCTCAGATAATAGGTGACCTTTGTAGTGTTGTTATGCATTACATGAGCTGCCAGAGGAAATTGACCAACAATATTTGGAGATGGCAGAGGACATTGATATACAACACCTAATGGTGTTATGAGAATGCAGAGGACAGTGATATATGGATGGCAGAAACCAGCAAGCCAAGTAGTGCTCATATTGCAATAGTGGAGCTTAATCTAGGTGGGTATTCAGTGGCTTGCTAATTGCTCAGTGACAAAGAACCCTTAACTGGAACTTGGATCCATGGTAAACTCTTATGGGGACCAAGAACTCAGCTCCAAGGGAAAACTCCCACTAAACAGAGACCTACAGAGAGGCTATACTCATTAAAATCTCACCAAATTGACAATATTTTTTTGCTTTTATCCTATACTGATCTCAGTCTCCACTGGAGACTCTGTATTTTTCAGAAGGCAGCAAGAACTGGGGACAACCCAATTCCACCAGCAGGACCTGAGATGCTGACTGTCACCCAGGCAAGAGATGAGCCACCCCTAAGTTATGATATAGGGCCAAAATGAAACATCTGTGGAAGTGGTGAGATGAGCAAGAAACCTACCTCCACAGTAAATCAGATAACCTATTAAAGGACAATAGAGACAGATACTGGGAATACCCAACACAATTCAAAGCAGAAATCCAGTGACATTTAAGTCCTCAACAGTAAAGCAGACTTAAAACTCACCACCATGACACTGGGAACTGATTTTAAGAGGGGCAGAAGATTGCAAGAGCCATGGTGTGGGAGAATATCCAGAGTCATTGCCCCTCTCAGCAACAACACACAAAGAATAAAAAACTGGCTACCTCTCCTACAATTCATAACCATCTATCCCATGGTCTCGTTCAGGAAGCCCACTGAGGATGTCCCCCCCATGTGTTTGGGACAGGGAAAAAGGAGATGTGGTGCTATCACAAGACTTGCTCATACAATGTATCAAATTATTAACTATAAATATGTTTATAAATAAATAAATATGAGTTTCATGGTGATAACTCCTAACGAGAACTCCTGTTCTCACTGAAAACTCATCAAACCTCTATATAACTTCCTTCTCAACATCATGACTTGTATGTCTCTCAGAAATATAACTTTATTCAGAGAAGGAAGTAGAAATCATGGCAAGGAGAGAAGCATTAAAATTTATATATAAAATAAACCAATTACAAAGTTTGGAAACCCTTCCACATCAGGACTAAAGTAAGAGAGAGTGCATGCATGAGAAAAGCCCAGAGAGATTTCCAAATGCTCCAGAAAGCAGGCACTGGTAAATGACCCATAAGAAAATGATATTCTAGTGGTCCAACGCAATATGAGCTTCCAACTTTTCACATCTCACTGGACCACATCTACCCTTAGAAGTGCTCACTTAATAAATTGTCTCTATTTCTTCCATTATTCATGTGTCTCTAGTCGAATCTTTTTTTTTTCTTCTGGGAATCAAGAATCTGAAATTCCCAGTGGGTACCTCCAGACCCTGATCCACATGAATAATAATTTAAAAGAAGACTAGCTACTTTAAATAAATAAAGATTTAATTGAGGAAGTAAAAGGTCTATAATTTTATTGGAATTGCTATAGAATAATCCATTACTTACCACCTTGCTTCAATCAGTAGAATGGGGGCAGAACATGAGAGAGATGTAAGTGTAAAACCATTTTTTAAAAATTAAAAAAAAACTTTAAAAATAATTGCATTGGATGTTTCCTGTATCTCAGGTGTTCATACCCAAATATAAGCTTGTCTAACTGTTTCTTTAGTTATGTGCATAAATATTACATTCTCTGGCCTACTTATTTAAAAAAGTAATCCATGTCTTATCTCTTCATTTTTCCCTTATTTTCCCCCATGACACTTAATAACACTCTAATATACCTCTAGAGTTAACTATTAAAAAATTGATTTGTGTGTTTCCTCATATGTATTTATATAGGCATGTGTGTGCCAGCGCACATGTGGAGGTAAGAGGACATGTTCAAAGTCTCTGTGTTCTTCTTCCATTTTCTTTGAACAAATGCCAGTCTAGCTGGACTATGAGCTTTGGAGTCTTCTGACTCTTCTTCCTCTCTTGACCTAACATGATTATGCCAGACCATTCCATTGCCTTGGTCAAGAAGTGGGGACACCAAAAATAAATAGAACAATGCATAAAAATGGGAAAGGTTACAGAACCCACACTTGGGATTCCAGCCCTTGTTTTCCCTTGTCTGCCACCCCAGCTCTCAATGATCTTCTAAGATGGTAAAATATACAGGAGGTGGAAAGGTTACTGAAAGTCTCACTCCCTGATGTATTTTCCATGAGGTCATCATCCATGATAGTGTTGGACTTTATGGCGATATAGCTGCATTTCGGTCTCTTACACACCTGTGAGTAACTTTTCATCCATGACATTTAAGTAACTCAAACTCATGGGTTCTTCTAGTTGGGTGTTGGTAGAAACATTACTTTGGTCTTTAATTGCAGTTCTGCCTGAGGTGTATAGACCTTTCTTCACACCTTCTCAGGAAAAACAAACACAGAAACACTGTTTAAGGAAACTTTTTGGGAAAGCTCATGAATAAGGCGGAAATATCATCAGTTAGACTAGAATGGGATTTTTTAAGCTATGGAAAAAATCAGAGGGAAATCAGAAAGAATCACAAAAAGTTTCAAGGTCCAGGCATAGGCAAATCACTTTCAACCATTTTGTGAGATATTAGGGCAGAATAGATCCTTGCAATGTTGCCAGAGGACAGATCAGTAGAGACAACCTACAGAGAAATAAGTATGTGGCATTTTGGAAAATTGCACCTTGGATAGTCTCATCAATTTTTCTTATCCCAAGTATTATGTAGAGGCACAATAGTAATTTCTGAGTGCTGAATCCTGAAAGAAGTGCAGAGGAAAGAGGGAGCTAAAGAAGTATTAGGTAAGAGTGATGGGCATCAACCATGTTATGATTTGAAGTGTCTCCCAAAGTCTGCATGCATTGTAAAATGAACACTTAATGCAACAGTTTTGGAGCTAAACTTTGTTTGTTTGTTTTTTCAAGGTAGGGTCTTGCTCTAGCACAGACTGAACTGAAATTTACTATGTAGTCTCAGGTACTCTGATTGCACAAAGATCAGAATTAATACACACACAATGGAATAGAATTCGACAATGACAATTGATGAAACCTAACATCATGAAACTACAGGTACAGAGAGGTATTTCAGATCATAAAGTTAATGAAAAAGAAACACAAAAGAGAACATGCTAGATGACTCCACTCATATAAAAATGTAAAAATAGAGAAGGTAATATATACTATTAGAAGTCAGGATAGTGGTTATGGTATATGCATGAACTAGATCCTTTAATACTTTAATATAATGTAAAAATAGGAAAAATAGCATTAAAATTTATATAGAATCCCCATAAAAGGAAACACAAGAACATTTTAAAAGCTATTTTTGTGATCCAGGGCTTAAGTAAACCAATGAGAAAAAAAAATAGAACATCTCTACACTTGGGATTATTTCCACTAAAAATGTAAACTACATGATAAAACCAGTAACAATGAGGAAGGGGCAGATGGTATAACAAATTACATATTTAACAACTCACAAAATATAGATGAAATTATACTGTGACAACTATAGGAGAAGTATGTTTAAAACCCACCATTACTCAGGGAACTAAGTGGAAGAGGGGGTGGAAAGAATGTAAGAGTCATGGTTGGGGAGAATATCCAGAGACATCACCCCCCTCAGCAACAACATACAAAGGAAGAAAAAAATAAAGAAAAACTGGCTACCTCTGGTTCATAGCTCCCTAACCTATGGACAGATCCAGTATGCACACCGAGGAAGGACACCAGTGGGTAGGTGAGGAGGGAAATGGGGACACCTTCAAAAGAGTTGTTCATACAATGTATATACTTATTCATAATAAAGAAATTAACTTTAAAAAAGCAATGAAAATAAGAATCCAAATATACTAGAGAGTATTTTAAAATGAACACACAGAACATCAGTAACTAAAAAGAAAAATAATATAATTTGATCAACCTCATAAGAAAACTTGAAGAGTGGACAGAGACAGAACATTTAACACAACAGAATATATCTTTCCCCATAAAACAAGGGCTGGGACTATATAGATCAGTGGTATAGCAGTTGTTTAACGTGCACAGGACTTTTGGTTTGATCTCCACCACCAAGAAAAATAAAATGACCTCTATATGGACATTGTGCCAAAGACCTATAATTACATCATTTAATACTCAGAGGAAGGAAAGTTCAAAGACAGCTTGGGCTACATGCTGAGTTTCAGGCTAGCCTTTGCTATATAACAAGTTCCTGTCTCAGAAAAGTACCAAACCAACACAAAAATTAATCACACACCAGGTTTCAAAAGAAATCTAAACAATTTCTGAAGGATTTATTTCATGAGGACTAGATTTTTTATTACAATAAAATTAATTAAATAACAAGAAAAATAGCAGTAAGGGAGTCAATTCATCACTTTATTATATGTTTGAGCATCAAAATTACATCTTTTTGTAGCTCATAGATCCTAGGAAAAAAATTTTTGAAGCAGTGGGCTGGAGAGATGGCTAAATGGTTAAGGCACCTGCCTCCAGTACCTAAGGCCCTGGGTTCAATTCCCCAGGACCCACATAAGCCAGACCCAAAAGTTTGTGGCCCTGGTTCTCTCTCTCTCTCTCTCTCTCTCTCTCTCTCTCTCTCTCTCTCTCTCTCTCTCTCTCTCTCCCTCTCTCTCTCTCTTTCTCTCTCTGCTTGAAAATAAATAAAATATTTAAAAATTTTTTGAAGCATTATGATTTCTTGGAGATTAAATGATGATAAATAGACTTCATTTCAAAAATGAAGGATGCAGCTAAATTGGTATATAGAAGGAAAATTTTTGCCATGTATAAAAATTTATTATATATGCAAAATGCTGGTTAATAATGTTATACTTAACTCATGAATAATAAATGATAAAATATAAGTAAAGAAACCAGTACAGTTATTAATTTATATGGGTAATTTTGGAGTTACATTAGTAAATTTTCAAACTTCAAATGTACTTCCTTCAAATGCAGACAAACACACAAGATTGCCTAAGGAAAAAAATATAGAGTTGGCATAAATGAAGCACTTTAAATAAATTTTATAGATTACATCATGATAAGTTTAAAAACAGCAGTCAATAAGTTTTAAAAAGATATGCTAGATTTTACTAAAATTAAACATTTTAAATTGAAACTACAGCTACCACAAGTTAACAATACACAGTACTTTTAGTGCATATGTGACATCTAACAATGAAATCTTAATTTTAAAAATTGCAATTTACTCAGTTTGGATGACTAACCATTATTTAATTTTAAAAGCTACCACATTATTTCAAAGTAATCATGCTATGTTTAAAAGTTAAAAAATAATTCTGAAGAAAGTCCACCCAAAGTAATTCATATCCAAAACCTCTGAGCTTATAGATATGACTTAGTGGGCTTTTTTTTCATTTACAGCTCTTGGCACAACTTCTTTAACAAGAGCTTAAAAGAGCAGAGCCATATTTCAAGCCTGTTAGAAGATAATTGATTTCTTGGGGCATGGTCCTAGCACACTGATGATAATCCAGGCTGGTATAGATTTCAAATTTTCCTTTGTCTTGCTAAAACTTACTATATAATGAAAGAATCACTTTATTGCCCCACCTGATCCAATTAATCTATGAATTATATTTTTAATCTACCACCTCATTGTGACTGTGAAAAAGTATTTCAGTTTGCCATATTTCTATTTATGTTAACCGCTTGGTATAAAAAGGTAGGATTTCTTAGCACTATGTATAGTTATAAAACATGATCCAGAAAGAACTGGCATGAGTGAGGCTTGATCTAAATCAAACATAACTAAAAAACAAAAATAAGACAGAAATGTTGTGTTTTGTATCACACAGTTTACTAAGCAAGTATAAACACAATATATTCATGCCCTCACATGTATGCATGCTCACCTACACTCACTTGTCTGCCCACAGGAGAAATAATAGAAGTGATTTTCAATGCATCATTATTACCCAATTCCAACTTTACAAAGATTTAATATTTGGCTATCTTTTATCAAGTATCTATTTATGGTAGGTCTAATGCTAAGATTTACCACTTTATTCTGTTCCATCACCTAGTCTAATTTGAGGGCAGTTAATTCTACCAATAAAGAAATCATTCCTGGCTTTATTGATCACTAGTTTTGTTACCTACTATGTGACACAATAATTGAGTCATTAGAATATACTAGTTTCCCTTTTGCCTCATACTGCTCTTCTTGAGAGTTACATTTCCTTCCACCGTCAACCATTTCCTATTTTAAGTAGGAGTTTCAGTGAAACAAACCAGGCATACTAGATACCATGGGCTTTCATAACTGCAAATGGAATCAAGGATTCACTTTTGTGCAGAGAAGTGGTTATTTGCTGAGCAGAAGGTTTCCTTGAATTGGGATATAAATCAATATCTTATGGAAATGTAAAAGTGGGAATACTAAAATTAGGGGAAAAGTGCCATCCATATATTTGAGTCTATGTGGAGAAATTATGTACCAATTTAGCTGCATCCTCATTTCTGAAATGGTATATTTATTATCATTTTATCTTCAAGAAAACATAATGTTTCAAATACCCTTGACCTAATTTTACTAGATTTTACAAATTTAGCAAAACTGTTAATTGAGTAGGAGTATGGCATGAAGTGTGACTATTTGGCACAGAAAAGGCACATGGCTAACATCTACAAATACCTGGATACTCACTGTCAGGTGATCCTATGTTATGGCCCCTGGGAAGTTTATTTTTATGTAGAGACCAAACTCTTTGTGTTGATGATATGTCCCTAAAAGGGCTTGAGCCTGCAATCCTTCTTCTGGACTACAGTCTGCCAATAACTCTAAAGAAAAAAATTATAAAAGCTCCCGTGATGTTATGAAAGCTACTTAAATATAAGTTATATGAATTTCACTTGTTATCAAAGTAGCCAGTGTTGTAACTGATCAGAATGTGTTTTACACACACAGAGACACACAGACACAGACACAGACACACACACACACACACACACACACAAACACACACACACACACACACACACACACACACACACACACACACACACACAGTTTCTGTATGTGAATGCAAGTAGCCAAAGCTTTACTCATTCCCAATATGGCAAGTAAATGAGCATGGGAGTCCCCATGCTATACTGGTATGTGGCGGGTTTTCTGTATAAAAATGCAGGAATAGACTGCAGCTTAGAAAAGGTGACATAACAAAAGCATTTGTCCAAGTTCTTGATAAAATACAATTGAGCACATTGGGGAGAAGCTTTGCACAAATATTAAGTGCTGTGATTATCTTCTGATTCACTTAAAAGAAATAAAGATATTTTTTTAGAAACAAAGGCACAAGCATATAATATTCATTTATTTCCAGATGGATATCCGATAAGAAATCTCCCAATCATCATGTGAATGGACACATCCATTTGAGTAATGTTTTCTGTGTTTAACTTGTTTAGTTATGTGCCAAGTCCACTGTCTGCTACACGTTAGTATGCAGTAAAAACCTACGTGGAAGTGCTGAGGATATTAGGTCATTTAACTGCAGTAGTAAAATACAAATTAACAGGAAAATTGCTGACATAATTAGTATAAAGCATTAACATCTGCAGGTTACACATGCCAAATGCATAATATCTGTTAACTATAGTTGTAATAGAAGACTGGTGGGAGCATGAATCATGATTTATGTGAAATTTTGCTACTCTCAGTAATACAGAATTCTACTTGCACTATTGGATTTATAAAAAATGAAAATTCTTTACATGAACAGGAACATAGGTGACTCAAACATTTTGTGAATAAAGATATGTAAGTAAGCTTAATTTTTAAGTGAGCTTTAGTAAAAAGGAAACAGAAGCTTCTAATTTCTTTGTTTAAAAAGACAATGCTCATTTAGTTAAAATTATTTACATTTCTGCTCTCTTGTGTGGTTTTATTTTTCTAGATCTGTTTTTTATATTTATTGTCAATAATTAGATGCATTGTGTGAGCAAGTCTTGTGTGGCTTTTATCATTACTAGAATATAATGATTCTTAACTCTCTCTACTATATTCAGTTAACCTCAGCATTTCACACACATTCTATTTTCAATTTCAGCTGCTGCCTTTTCAAATTGTTTTTTGCTGTTTTGAGCTATATTCAGAGAGTATGGTTGAACCTGATGCTATTATAAATAGTTGAATCTACTGGAAATGTATATAATGAAGGACTCGGTGATTTGATGAGTTTAAGGGATCTGGGCAAATTTAATGACAGAAGTTTATAGGTGAACATTAAGAGTTGGGAAGTAGGAAAATCATGTCTATTGCAAGTAACTGATGACTCTTCCTGGATGTGATAGACTTGACTCTTTTGTCCTTGAAGTATGCTGCTGCCAGGAGAAAGTATCAGATAACATTTAGGAGCTTGATTGGTACATATTTTTTTCATGCAGTTTGAAATATATTACCAAATTCTCAAGTGGCCTTTAAGTAGGACTGCTAGTGACTGTCACGTTTTATCTACTTTGCAGATTTGCAATTTTTTTACATTTTTATATTACCTCTTCTAGTCAGTGATATTTTATATTACCATTTCAAGGCTATACATACTTAGAATTGAACTACAGCTTGTATCCTAGAGAAATATTTTCTGAAGAATTTCACAATCTATAGGATGCATAAGACAGAGAAAATACTGGAAAGGTTGAAAATAATAAACATGTTATGAAAACAGATTCATAAATCAGTAATAATTAATAAATTTATCTGGTAATATATAAATCTAAGTAATATCTGAAAATGTGCAAGATATAAATGCAGTTAGGAAAGTGAAAAATTACTAGTCTATAGTTATATTTATTTTGGTCAACAAATGAGGAACATAAGAATTTACCTCCTTTTTCTAAAGCAATCTAATTTATGTTATTAAATAACATAAAGGGTACCAAAAATATTGTGAGTCAAGGATTCCTTCTTTGCTCTGTCTGAATTCTGAGGGAAATAATATGTTTAAAGTTCTGAGGTTTTTTCATCTTATATTCCATAAGCTCACACTGATGTGAGGTAAGATACCTAGGATCCACACATCCTAATGTAATAGAATGAACACTCAGGCCATTGGGATTGTCTTTGTTGACCTTGCCATGACAGAATATCTGGCATCAACTAATATATTTCAGTGTGGGTACACTTGTGTGTGAAGATGTGTGTATGCCATTCAAATGCTTGTGGTCAGAGGAGGATGTCAGGTGTCTCCTCTATTGCTCTTCCACATTATTTCCATTAGATCGGCTCTCTCACCAAACCTAGAGCTCACTGTTTTGTTGCTAGATCAGACAACCAGCGAGCTCCAGTGATCTTCTTGTCTCAATCTTACTCTATATTAGGGTTACAAGAAGTGCTTTCATGTCTTTTTATTTTTAAAGACTAGTCAAGTGCAGTCGTGAAAAGGGGGGAGATATAGAACAAGGAGTTCACTACCCTTGGACCTGCCACATTTCTGTTTTTCATCTGAATGTTGACTATTAAACTCTTATTCCCATGCTTGTGCAACAAGTGCTCTTGCCCACTGAGCCATCTCCTTGGCCTCAATTTTGGGTAATTTATAAAGAAGAGAGATTTTATTTTTTTATACTCTGGATTCTTGAAAGTCCAAGATACACTAGCATCTGGTAAAGGTTCTCTTGCTGAATGATAACATAGCAGAAGTGAAAAAGGCAAGAAATCATATTGAGAGAGAGACACATCAAGAGAGGTAAGTTTATACAACAAATCTGCTCTTAATAATCAGCCTAATTTCATAACATTAACCCATTCATGGGATCAAGGACTTCATCACCTAATTATCTATTAAAAGTTCAGGGTTCATGATGGCGGACTAGAAGCCACGCAGTGTCCCCAGGGGAACAGAGGTTAGGGTTTTTAGCTGTGCTAGAGGCCGTGGAAGCAAGCACTACCCAGGTCCTCGACTCTGGTAGCCTTCCAGCAACAAAGTCTTCTGACTGAAACCTGAATCTATCTCAAGGATGCACGGAGGCAGTGAGTGAAAAAACCCAGCAGGCAGGACCTGCTCCTGCGGGCTGAGCCGCTCCCTTCTCTGCGGCTCCGCGGCTTCTCCGGCGGCTCCGCGGCTTCTCCGGCCGCTCCTGCTCCTGGGACCTGGGCCACCCCAGTTCCCGCCAAACTTGGGTTCAAGCCGCTCCCCAGCGACCCCCAGTCCCGATTCCGCGGCTTCCCCATGTGGGAAGTTCCTGCTCCCGGGCCCCAGGCCACCCCAGTTTCCGCCGATCTCGATTTCGAGCCGCTCCCCAGCGTCTTCCGTCCCGATCCCGCGGCTTCCCCATCCGGGCAATTCCTGCTCCTGGGCCCCGGGCCACCCCAGTTCTCGCCGATCTCGGGTTCGAGCCACTCCCCAGCAGCTCATGGTCCCGATACCACGGCTTCCCCATCCGGGCAGTTCCTGCTCCCTGGCCCCAGGCCACCCCATTTCCCGCCGATCCCGGGTTCGAGCCACTCCAGTTCCCGCCGATCCTGGGATTGAGCCGCTCCTGTTCCCACCGATCCCGGGTTTGAGCTGCTCCAGTTCCCGCCAATCCCAAGTTCGAGCCGCTCCCGTTCCCGACGATCCCGGTTTCGAGCTGTTCTTGATCCCAGGTTCGAGCTGCTCCAGTTCACGCGGCTCCCAGGTCTGAGCTGCTCCCGTTCCCGCCACTCCCGGGGCCAAGGGGCACGGGCTCCTAGCTGGGCCTGAGCCGCCCTGCTTCCAGCCACCCCCTCTTCTCCCCAGGCCCCAAGCCGCCAGGGCTTCCAGCTGTCCCACTCCCCTGCTGCCCGAGCTGCCTCCCCCAGCCGCCAGGGCTCCTAGCCTCCACCTCAGACAGGAGCTGAGCCGCCTGGGTTCCAGGCCGCCACCCGGGCACCCAAGATTCCAGCTGATCCACCAGGGACCGAACCACCCAGCTTGCAGCCGTCCCCCCTTCCCCCTGGGCCCCGAGATGCCTGGGCTCATAGCCACCAACCCAGGCTCCAAACCTCTCGGGATTCCAGCCGCCCCCTGGGGGCCCGAGCCTCACAGGATTCCAGCTGCCACCGGGAGGCCCAAGCAGCCAGGGATTCCAGCCCCCACCCTGGGGCCATAGCCGCCCGGACTTCCAGTCGCAGTCCCAAGGCCCAAACCAACTGGGCTCCGCTTCTAACCCCCATGCCGGGGTCCGAGCTGCCCTTTCCAGCACTCAGTTATCTCATAGGCATCCCACCAACCACCTCAAGTGGAATCAAAATGGGCAGACCTCAACGTAAGAATATTATACCAGATAAGGAAACCACGCCAAATGACATCAACAACACAACTAAAGGGAGTGAACAGAGGCAGGCCCAGGAATACAGAAACCCTGACCATACTGGCACAGATCCTAAGGAGAACTTAATATTAGTCATGCAAGAAAAGATGGACCAACATATTGAAAGGGTACAAAGTCAGCTTATTAGCTTTGCCACCAGGCTAAATATAATGGAGGAGAAAAAAATGGATGTCAGTATAGACATATCAGAACTAAAGGCAAGCCAGCAAACTGAAGGTATCAAAAACCAGCTTTCCAAATTAACTGAAGACATCTGCAAATATAAGAATGACTGTCAGGAAGAAATAATGAAATCAAACCTGGAAATGAAATCACATCTCAACAACATGATAGAAGCAACCCAAAAAGAAGTTGCAGAAAACAAAAACCATATTGAGATAATAAGAACATC
>PVHP010037090.1:0-17571 GCA_004024765.1 Zapus hudsonius
CTGCCACATGATTCTTTCTCCTTCATGATGCCACAAACAGACCATTCCTCCTACCATTTAACCAGGGTGTTTTGTTGTTGTTAAAGGAAGAAAGGTAGTAATTGTGGAAGGTAGCCTTCAGGGAGTAAATAGAATACTTCTCAGCTTAATAAGCCTTTCATTCATTTTCTCGTCTGCTAGGTTTTTCTTTGTTTTATGGGAAAATGATTTTGTTGAATTTTTTCCCTTCCATACAGACTTTAATGGAAGAAAATGTTCAGGGATATTTGGCTGTGTGCCCTTCTCTCTCCTCCCCGAAGCTCTGCTTTACCCATATCAAGCAGGCTGCACACCCCTTTGAGGAATCAAACAGAAGTCCTATACCCACCTGTCATTTCTTACTTGGGACTGCACAGTGACAATGGCTTTGTTCTGTACCCCAAAACCCAGTAGTGTTTTTAATGTCCAAAGTTTCTCATCCCCCCTCCACCCAGTGCACTGCTGGGGGAGAGGCTGGGGGCACTGGGAAGGATGACAGGAAGGGTCCCCATGAAACAATGAGTGAACTCAGCCTGCAGGGAGCTCTCAGTAGGTAGGGTCCAAAAGACCAGGCTGTCAGCAGGACAGCCTTGAAGAGGCAGACTTGGGGAACGCAGGAGACTGTTGAGTGGCATGGTGGGGACCGCTCTACCATGGACAATGAGTGTCAACAGGCATCACTTCCAGCGTGGATTTTGGACCTCTGTCCACTCTTGTACTTGAGTGTGAATTAAGGGAAGCCGTGGATGCTGGGAGAGCAGCCCCGACAGCCCAAGTACATGGTTCCTTGTCTTTATGGATGGTCACCTGAGAGCTGAGGCTCTCTCTTGCTGCCACCACTGCAAAAACCACTGGGCAGTGCAGAGGACAGAGCCAGGGCTGTGAGACAGACCATGGTGCCAATCCCTGCCTTTTAAGAGGGACCCTTTGAAGCTTAGTCCTGGGGACCTTGCTCAGTATGAACAGGGCCTGGTGCTGGTGTGCCTTTCCACAGGCCTTGGGGTGGTGCCTCTTGTTGATGTCACCCACCATGGAGGCCAGGACTACTGCATAACACTATATTTTTTTTAGTCTTTTAGCAGCTTAGAAATTTTCCTTTACTTCTTTCTGATGGTGTCTGAATAACACCAGTAAATGAAAGAAAGTGAAGCAATCTAATCTATGGCCCCATCCAGGGTTTGCCAATGAATGGTAGTGACAGTGGCTTTTTCTCACCCAGCCCGTCACTTAATTTTCGGCCACATCAGTGAGCTCACCCCTCATGACTGGCACATTAGCAGCCTTACTCTAATAACTCTCCTGACAAATGCAGAAATGACACTCCAGCTTGAATCACTCTGACACTGGCCACCCTTGCCTCATGTAGACAGCCACCCACTATTTACTACAGAGTGCTTAGCCTGGTGGTGCCACTGGCAATAACCCAGACTGTTGTTTTTCTAGCATACTCTCTACCCCAGCATGGGAAGACTACCTGCTCTTTCTGGAACATTCTCTGCAGTGATCCCTCTGGAATGTTCTTCCCTTCATTTCTACCTGTTGAAATCCCATCATCCTCCAGGACACAAAGCAGGTGCTCTTGTCTTACTGACAGCCTTCTGTGACCGGAGTCAGAAGGGGCTCTGGGCTCAGGCACCGGTTTCTGAGCCCTTGTGTTCTTGTCCGTTCCTGGCCATGGTTATTCAGTTCAAAGTCTCCACTCTGTGGATCTGTTTGTTCAACAAAGACTTGCTGAGGGTCTACAACGTTCTGAGTATTGTGCTAGGTTCTGGTAGTGTAAGGCTGAATAAGAGACCAAATGTGATTTTGAGGATGTTAAAAATCCAGAAGACAGATAAGTCGATAGGCACATAACTATGATGAAATGTGTTAGGCACAAGAACAGGGTGGATGTGGGTGGACAAGACTCAGAGCTGCTGAAGTTCCCAGTGTGTCCAGACAATAGTTACTGGGTCATCAGACGAAGAACCCATATAAGGGTGTCGTAGGAAGCAAAGTGGACAAACCTTGCTGATCCTGGGTGACAAAGGAATTTGCAGGCAATGGAAAACCACCAGCAATCATTAAGTAACAGAGTGTTGGGTGGGATCTGTACTTAATAAAGGCTACATTGACAAGAGCAGGGTCTAGTCTAGCCCAATCACAGCTGTTAATATTTGGTACCCAGCCGGGCATGGTGGTGCACGCCTTTAATCCCAGCACTTGGGAGGCAGAGGTAGGAGGATCACCATGAGTTCAAGGCCACCCTGAGACGACATAGTGAATTCCAGGTCAGCCTGGGCTAGAGTGAGACCCTACCTTGGAAAAAAATTTGGTACCCAGAAATCTCAGGTGCCTACTGTTTCCTGGTAGCAGTGGAGTTCTGTCGAATCAGCCACTGGTAAGGAGCTTTCATTGCATTCTCACAGGCATTCTGGAAGTTGATCATGAAGTGCTGTGGGGACAGGAGTGTCCCCAGGCAGAGAGGCTAGCTGCATTCGTGACTCTTCTGACCATCATGACAGAATGCCTGACATCAACAATTTAAAAGGAAGGATTGTTTCAGAGGGCTCAGCCCTTCATGGTCGGGAGAGCATGGACAAGCAGGGCAGTGTTAGAAGTATCTACCTCTCTTGATAAGGAGACAGAGAGATTCTCAGCAGTAAAAGTGAGGCAAGGTCAAGGGCAGCTCAGAAAAAAAATAGCAACATGTTACTGCCTGAGCACAGACAGTAACTGACAGTCCCTGAATGCAGAGGTCTGCTTCTCTCTTCCCCGTTGCCTGGGTGCTTGGGGAGGTACTCTGTCCTACTGGAAGCCCCAGCCCTAGTCTCTTTGGTTTCTTGTTTAGCTGACCTTGCTTCTGATTCTGCTGTTTAAAGACATGAGGTCTTATCACTAGCTCGGGGCTTTGATAGTTATAGACCCAGGCATGCACTGAGTTGCTTCACAGCCTGTAAATTTCCACTCTGGGAAAAGGTGTTCAGTACCTCTGGTTCATTAAGCCTGTAAACTCGAGTCTTATGTGATATATATGTATATGCATATATATATACATTTATATAATGTGATATATATGATGTATATATGTATAATGTGATATATATGATGTAAACAATATATGATATATATGTATATGTATATATATGAATAATGGACCATAAGCATATTCTTATTTCTTCCCTTAGGAAATAGATTCAGGAAGGGCCAAGGAAAGATATAATCCCCAATGGCCTTTCTCCTTCAACTCGCCCCACCTCCTACCTTCACTATCTCCCAATAATGTCATCATATTATGAATCTATCAAGCAATGATTCATTGGATGGTTATTAGGTCAGAGGCTTCTGGATCTAACCTACCATCTCTGTAGACGCAGTCACAGATCCACCCAGACTGGGCTTTACTACTTACCCTCCTAGGCATTTCTTAATCCAATCATGTTACCAATCAAAAATAACCATCACACTGGCCCAGGCAGTGTCTGTCATCAGGGATGGGTTCACACCTGGTCTGTCCAATCCTGGTAACAATTGAGAAAGGAGAGGCTTTCCACACAGTGGAGTGGGCACACTCTCCTGCCCAGTGTGGGTGAGGGGCTGGCATACTAGGGGACTGAGCTGGGCCAAATAATAGCCTTGCTCTCTGGAGTGGATCTGTGTCGGAAGGGCACAATATTCTCAAACTTGAGGCCTGAATCACTGCCCCTGGCCAGAGTTGGCAGCAAAGCGAATGCCCGGGGGAATTGGAGCTTGCAGATGCCAGGAAGCATACTCAAGGTCCCCATCTGGGAAGTGTAGCTTCTTTCCACAGCACACTGGCTCCTATGGCTGAAGATGCTACAGTCAGGCCAGGCTCAGGTCCAAGGGAGGACCAGGAGTCGATGGCCTTGGGTGGTTGGAGGAGCAACGGCAAGGGGAGTGAGGCAGCACTGACAGTTGTCCTGGTATCATGTAGACCTTCCCAAATTAACTGTGGGGAGAGGAAATAGGAAGGAAGAGCCAGAAAGCCAGCAGCCAGACTTTCCCATACCATCTGTGACGGGAAGCAGGAAGCTGCCAAGACAAACCACGGGCTGGAGCTAATTGGTAGAACTTGAGAGAAGAAACATAGCATCCTGTTGAATCAAGAGGCTCTTTCTTTTCACCTTTCCCTTTCTTCTCCTCTCCCCTCCTCCATCTCCTCTCTTCCTCTCTCTTCCCTTTCTCTTATCTCATTATTCTTTCTTTCATTTTGTAAACACATAACCTCAGAGTATGGATGCTATTAAGAATGTTTAGATTAACGATCGAGGGTAGCCTTTAATCCCAGCACTCGGGAGGCAGAGGTAGGAGGATCCATGTGAGTTTGAGGCCAGCCTAAGACCACATAGTGAATTCCAGATCAGCCTGGGCTAGAGTGAGACCCTATCTCAAAACGAACAAACAAACAAAAATTCTAGGGTAATAACAGAGACTTGTGAGTGAGTGAGCCAAGGTTAAGCTGAATCACATTGATAGTTTAATAAAAGGAGGCACTTTGTAAGAGTTTATTTTTTAAAATTTTTATTTAATCAAACTCATATTGAATATCCACTAGACATCAGGCACCTTGTCAGCTTCCAAACAAAGGCCTGATTCCTAATTTTAAAAGTCTGTGTGTCTGTGTGTGTGTGTGTGTGTGTGTGTGTGTGTGTGTGTGTGTGTGGTTGCATGTGTACATCTGTACATGTGTGGAGTGCAGAGAACACCCTTGGGTATTGGCCCATGGAAATGCTATCCACCTTTTTTCTTGAGGCAGGGTCTCTCATTGACCTAGAGGTCACCAATTACACTAGACTGGCATATCTGGACCCCCATGCCTGTTGGAGTTTGATAAAATTTTGCCACAAGTTATATTTCTAATTTGACAAGCTAGTTTTAGGGGCATTACATTTTTTTTTTTTTTTTTTTGGTTTTTTGAGGTAGTGTCTCGCTCTAGCCCAGGCTGACCTGGAATTCACTTTGTAGTCTCAGGGTGGCCTTGAACTCATGGCGATCCTCCTACCTCCCAAGTGCTGGGATTAAAGGCATCTGCCACCATGCCCGGCTACAGGCATTAATTTTAATAAAAATTAAACAAAATCGATCATAGCATGCTTTAATTTCTTACTTCCTTACTATTACTTATGTGTGGGAAAAGAGCTTGACTCTGGGGCCTGTGACAAACAGCCATATGATGTAGTGACCATTGTGCCCCTTGGGAGAATCGAGGAGTCATTGGGTGAGTACTTGATTCCTCAAAGCCTTCAGAGTAGGTCTGCACATCTCTGGGGTGAATTTTTCTCTCATCCACCAAGCAGATGAGAGGCTTGGGGCTCTGAGGATTTACCCACTGACCACGGATGACTATGTTCAGCTTTGGCTCTTTGTTCATCCTTCACCTAAAAATCACTGTTGTGTGACTTTTCCTGAGGAGACCTGAACAAATGTCTATTCCTCCCAGATAGAGCACCACTGACTGACCAACAATTCCACATGCTCAGTTGGTGAACCAATGAGTTGGTCACAGCTCAGAGAGGGTGATCTATGGAGCTGCATCACTGCAAAACCCACCCCAGCATGCCCGAAACTCACAGAAGCTGCCTCCTGGGTTGGTCAGCCTCTCTCCTTGGAGAGGGGCTCATATAGCCTTGGGATGGGGATTGTGAATCTTGTAAAGGTGAGGTGTATGAGGTTTGTCTACTCCCCGAGTCTTAAGGAGTCTTTTTCCACAAGAGAATGTTTCAACTCAGTGGAAACAGCTATGCAGCAATCACCATCATAGGAAGGCATGGTTTTCCCTCACAGTACCTCTAGAGATAGAAGAAAATCATCTTTATTCATTGTAGAATAGCACGTTAATAGATCCTTTGGTTATTAAACTTGTAAATCCCAGGCCATCGTCTGGAATACAATGGTTTATGACAAGGATCTAAATAGTTTACATAATTAAAATGTTTTCACTGTGAGCAGATGATTTGAAAATCCCTGATGATTATCTCCTGGAATGGGACTCTGTTGTTTGGTTTGTGTTTATTTGGATTCCATCTCAAACAGTATCTGTGTGGACTCAAAGTTGGAAAGACATGATTTTCCAGGAGCTATACTAGCCTCTCCATCATGACCATGACCATGACCACGACCACAGAGCAAGAAAGAAGAAGGTTGTCCAGTGGAGACCCTGCAGAAAGCTTGGCCCATTGACTCCTAAGCAGCCTGGCTTCCTGTTTTCCCCCAAGTCTACGCCAGAGCTGTGTTAATCATTGACTGTAGGTTAGAATGAATGGGTGGTCCTGGGGTAATTGTGGCTGTCACAGTGAGGACAGCACCCCTTGGGGAGTCCCAGGAGTACAGAATGGGCTTCGAACACTCTGAAGTGCACTGGTGAGCCCTGACCATCAAAAGGTGAGAGAGTGCAGAATACCTGCGTGCCCTGTAAATTCACTTCGCAATCCCTCTCCCTTCTAGCTCACTGACTTGAGGCCTTGCTAGAGAAAACAGGATGGGAGCTGGACCCCACCTTTGGTCAGCTGGCCAGCCTCTTTAGCATTATCTCCTGGAATAGGATTACTCGGTGGGTTTTTGTGATTATTTGTGTTTCTGTTAATGGAAGCCTCAGAAAATATCTGCCTGCTCTCAAAGTTGGAGAGACTTGGCTCTTCAGGAGCTGCTCAAGCCTCTAGGTCAGGCATGCTGAGGTGGGCTTTGCAATGATACAGCTCCCGTAAGTAACCCCTCACCATCCTCCTGTAAGTAATTCCAGAGGATGGATTCCTTAGCATCACCCTCACATGTCGACTTGAGCTGGGACTGGAAGGAAATTCAATCTCCCTGGTTATCTATTTCCCAAGGCACCCTACTGAGGATCCATTGGGGTTAGGGAGTTTCCTCTGCTAGGTAGAGAGATAGGGAAGAAGAGACCCTAGGTACATACCCATTTGTTTTTCCTGATGTGCCTCAAGATAGTGGAGAGGGCTGATATTTTTGGGGATTTTTTGTGTGGGTAATTTGTCTCACTGGTGGACTCTTTTCGGTGGGCTTATTCAGACATGTTTGAGACCTGCTACAGCAGCCCAAGATACATCATTGACCAATCAGCCACCTCATCTTCATTTAAATTGACCAATCAGGACACTAGATGGGGAGGACTGTTTCTCTACCTCTTTACTTTCACTTTAAATAAACTCAATGCTTTATTTGAATCTTGTACTTTTTCCTTCCCGTTAATTCTTTTAAAAATATTTTATTTATTTGCAAAGAGAGAGATACACAAAGATAGAGAGAAGAGAGACAGAGAAAATGGGTGTGCCAGGGTCTCCTGCTGCTGCAAATGACCTCCAGATGCATGTGTCCCTGTGTAATGGGGACTCAAGTCCAAGTTGTTAGTTGTAAGGCAAGTGCCTTAACTGCTGAGCCATATTTCCAGCCTCTGCCCTTTAATTCTTTAAAAAAAACATTTTATTGACCACTTGCATAAATATAGATAATATACCATGGCCATGCTCCCCCTCACCAACATCCCCCATTTCCCCTTCCCAAATCCACCCTTCACTGAATCCCTTCTTCTTTCTATCTATGACTTTTAATTCTCCAATTAGTGGAGGAAAGGAACTCAACCCCTAGAAGGTAACATTACTACTAATAGTTTGCACTACTATTAACACTTGTTCACATTGGCTTCTGTTTATGCTGTATTTCCCTCTCCCCAAACACGCCACACCTTCCTGAAGATATCCCTCCCCTGGCAAGGTTGCCATACATATCCACGGAAGAACAGCCTGATGCCTAGCGTTCTGTGATTCATTTCTCTGAGGTTGGTTTGATGAGCCACATGACCTTGGCTTAGAAACTTGGAATCCCAATGCCAGCACAAGAATCATCAGGCAGGATTTGGCTCACCTAGTCCCAGCCCCTGAGAATCCATCTGTTCCCTAGTTTTCTTAAAGGTTCTGATAAGTCTGGACAGGTACTAGTTAATACCTGAGACAGAAAAAATGCCAGCTATTGGAAGAAGCTGCCCTTGGCTGTATAAAGGCACAGCTATGGGGAAAACCACTGTGGTTAAGTTCTCTGGTTTGACAGTCATAAGGACCTGGGTTTGAATCCTCATTGAATTACTCGCTGGCTATGTGGATTATTAAATTACTCAGGTAATTTTCAGAATAACCAAAGAGGAAGGTGTTATTATTACTTATATTTAAAGTTAGGGAAAATGAGAGCTGGGCTGCAGCTCAATGGTAGAGCACCTGCCTAGCTTGCATGAATTGCTGAGCTCAGTTCCACAGTGCTGCAAATAATAACAAAATTAAGGAAAATGAGACTTACAGTAAAATGCTCATCTCCACATTGGGAATGTGTTCTGTGGCCAGTCTAATAGCAGAGACTTTCTGCTATTATTGCTGCCAATGACATTGACCCAAGCTATTTCCAAGCATGCATTAGAGTTTATTGCTTCTCAATAGCAATGATGGCGATATAAAGAAATCTCAACTTTTATGCAGCCATCAGAAATCTACAAAGTACTTTTAATTGCTTGTTCACAAGAGAGTGATGCCTATTTAAAGGAGGTGGTTCTGGAGAGATAGCTCTTGGCGTCCTTAAAGACAATTGCTTTTCCTGTTTCTAGAAAGAGAACGGCCATCTCTTACCAAACACCAATACTTCTCTCCTGCACCATCCATTAGGGGTGGGGTCTTCCTTCAGAGTCTTCGAGAGTACCAACAAGGCCCTCTCCATCTGACTCCTCCAGCTGCCTCTAGACAGTTGGTGTGATGGTTAAGTTTATTGTCAACTTGACCTGTGTAATAATCCACAGTAATCTTGGGCGAGTCTCTGAGTTTGCCTGCAGAAAGGATTGACAAAATCCTTGGGATTTTGGAGAAGGAAGGAGGTCCCTTCTCCAGAGTGAGCCCTTCCCCCAAGGGGATGGGCCTTCCAAGGGGACTGGATATAAGGAAGCTTGAGGGGAAGGGAACCTCTCTTCCTTCCTCCCCCGGCTGCTGGCTCCGGCTCTGTCTCTCTGCTTGGATTTATGAAAGAGGGCCAGCCTTTTCCTTCATTTTTGGAACTCCCCCTGGATTTGTTATTTCAATACATACTTTCCTCCCCAAATTGTGCCTGGTTTGGAGATTCATCCCAACAGTGTGTGGCTGACTATGACAGTTGGTAACATCATCGCCCTCTGGATGAGTTGAATGGTGTCCCTCCCCTCATAAATCTGTGACGATAGCTTTACTTACATAAGGAGTTATTTCAAATGTAAGTTAGAGATTACAAGAGGAAACATGGAGGAGAAGCTGTGGGAATGGAGAGGCAGAGACTGGAGTGATGTGGCCACAAGGCCAGGAGTGGAGCCCACCAGGACTGAAAGAGCAAAGAGCCTTCCCCTGAGACTAGGGAGAGAATGTGACCCTACTGATATCGTGACTAGGGGAATCTGGTTAGATCTCCCAGAGAATAAGTTTCTGTTACACACACACACACACACACACACACACACACAATGTCGATGTAGAATTAGAGGCAGGAGTGTCCCTCCTTGACCACTGGAACTAACCTGCCCACACTCCCTCTCTCTGTTCCCTCAACATCTGGTGGTTTCGTTGGTGGCTTTGTTGAGCTGATTTAAGCATTCCCCCATCTATATTCCCTCCACACACATTTCTCCATCACAGAAGGGACTTGCAGAGCAAAATCTGACATTTTCCAGTTCTTGGGAATGTGCCTGGAATCCACAACCCTCACCAGGAAGGGTGACCAAATCCTCAACACGTCACTGCAGAAATCCCCTGGCTGTCATTGTGCCTTCTCCTTCTCTTTCCCCTAAAGACAGTGCAGGAGTCTCAAGACTCTGTTAACAAATGACTCTTCGCAGAGCAGAACAGTAAATACAGTCCCCCTTCATTTCCACAGGCTCTGTGTCCCACAATGTAATCATCTGAAGACTTAAAATAGGTTTGGAAATTGTATTTGAACTAAACAAGTGCAGGCCTTTTCCTCCTCATTATTCTCTACACAAACCAGGGTAACAACTATTCGTGTGTAGCATTAACATTGTATGAGGCACCATAGTAATCTAGAGGTGACTTTAAGTCTGTGGCTAAGCTGGACATGATCTCAGCACTCAGGAGGCTGAGGTAGGAAGATTGCTTTGAGTTGAAAGCCAGCCTGGCTACATAGCGTGATCCTGTCTCAAAACCAAATAAGTAAAACCAAAACAAGCAGAAGGGAAAAACAAAACAACAAATAAACCCACAACACTCATGGTTTCCTGTTAATTCTGTGGCTTTTGATACAAAGGACTTGAGGATTTGGTATCCGGTCTCCCTGCGGCTTCTGGAGAGTGGGGTCCTTCTGGGTTGCTTGCGTTGTTCAAATTTGAAGAATTTCCATATACCTGAAGCTCATGTGACTTCTTATCTATGAGTAGGCCCACATTTGCACAATTGAGACAGCTGTCCCTTTGTACCTGAGGGAACTTGAAGGTTGAATGAGGAATGAGGAGGGTATTGGTACAGGGAGGCATAAAAGCCCAATGCTTCCTGGGTACCCGCTTTCTCCCCCCACCTTTTCATCTCTGTCTCACAACACGATTTACTGCATCTCTCAGATGACTCACTGAGCTTGCCTTCAGACTGCTCGCATCTTACCACCCCTCAGGCTCCCAGATCTTGTCATTCCACAGCCCCTGCAAGCACTTGTTCCCAGGTGTGCCCATGTGTTCTTCAGTGGGACAGGAGAAACTTCCCAGAAGAATAACTGAGTTCCAGTCCTCGGGCTTTCTTGAGCTTTGAAGACTCTTCCTTGTCGATGTCTGCCCCAGCTGCTGCTGACACCTCAGAGGGCTGAGAGAGGATCAAGCCTGTGCAAAGAGGAATAAGGGCAGGGTGTTCGAGGTGTCTTTCTAATAGTGATACTGGACCACACACACTGCTCAAACCTTAGGGGGCCACTCTGTGTAGTGCCTTTCTGGCAGGACCCCCTAATCTAGTCCATATAAGGGAAGGCTTATTCCTCCTATATTTAGACCCCCATCCTTGTGAAATAATGTCCCGAGACTGTGTTAGCCTTTCCACAGTGACAGAATACTTGGGGAAAATACCTTAAAGAAGGAAAGATATATCTGAGCTCACAGTTTCAGAGACTTCAGTCCATGATCTCTTGGCTTCATTGCTGTGGGCCTGTGATGGGGCAGGCTGCTGTAGAAGAGAGAGAGAGAGAGAGAGAGAGAGAGAGAGAGAGAGAGAGAGAGAGAGAGAGAGAGAGAGAGAGAGAGAGAGAGAGAGAAGAAAGGCAGAGCTGCTTACCTTGTGGCAAGCAGAGAGAGACAAAGGCAGAGAGCCTGGGGTCAAGATGTACTCTTCAAAGGCGTGCACCTGGCAAACTACTTCCTTCAATTAGGCCTCACTTCCTAACAGTCCATTCAATTATGAATTTATTAATGAGTCAATGCATTGATGAAGTTAGTGCTCTCTGGATCCAATCAGCTCTCAAAAGCCTGTAAGCTGGAAAAGCAATCTTCTAGTACAAGGGAGTTTGGGGGGTTGCGATTCAAACCATAGCAGGGCACAAGGAGTTAAGTTTGTAAGATTCTCACTTCAGGACAGATGGCACCATGTTCCAGTAGTTAATTTCTGATTTCTTTTTCTTTTCTTTGCTTTTTAGGTAGGGTTTCACTCTAGCCCAGGCTGACTTGGAACTCACTATGTAGTCTCAGTGTGGCCTTGAACTTACTTATCTCTGCCTCCTGAGCGCTGGGATTAAAGGTGTGCACCACCAAGCCCAGTTTTCTTTTCTGATGTCTAACAAGAACATTGCATTTATCCCATCTGAGTAAGCAGTCATGTGAGGGAGGGAAAATGAGAGAGAGAGAGGAGCTGAAGCCTACTTTTCTTGGGAAAGTAAGGAATTCATCTTCCTCTGGGAATCATGGGTGATAACTTTCGAGCAGAATGTAGCATGCAGCTGGAGCACTGGGGACAAGGGACAAGCAAGAGAGGAGTTTGAGAGACTAAGCAAGTCACCAAGTATGCAAGTATGTTGGTCTTGCCAAGGTTTCTGAACTTTGTTCTGTGGTAATGGGCACTGTGTCAAGATTCTGGGCAACTGACAAGATCAGGTTAATGTTTCAGAGTCTCTTTCTGCAGCACAAAGCACAGACACAGTGGGTCACAATGAGCTGGAGGAGGGAGGCCAGGTAGGAGGCTGTGACAGACATCTAGAGAATGATGGTGATTATGAGATCCAGAAAGTGTAAGGCTCCTTGGAGAGGCAGGGGATGAGTCAGCCAGGTGGACACTGTGTAGGCAGACAATAGAGGAGAGAGGTGTCTGGCTTGGGTGACCGGGTGGTTGCATGTTCTGGCTTGGGGAACATTGGGGATCACATGGTATGTGTAGATGTAAGATTCTCTTTATACTGGAGCTTCCCACTCTGTCACAAAAAGGTCCTGGATCCTCACATCCCTGGATAACTCCAATCCTGTGTGGGTCCTGGTTTTCCTGGAGAGCAGCATACTTACGGAATAATTTTTATGACTGCTTGCCTTCTTTCTTAGCCAGAGCTCAATGGATACATCCACCTTGGGGCTTGAGCACCACAGTGCTATCAGGGCATATTCCTTGGGTAAAACAGATCCTGTAAGCTGTGACTTCCATATACTTTGGAATGAAAGTGAGGTTTTTTTTCTTTTTAACCTGTCTCTACCCTGGTTTTGCCCTTATTTGGTCTTCCATTTAGGAGCATTGAGCCCATTGAGATTATATCAGGTTAACATAATCTTGCTGAGTTTTTTTTTTATTCTTTGTATCTTTGCCTATTTGGAACTTCAAAGTTTAATCTTCTAATTGACCAAAGAAAATACCACCTATGGCAAAGGCTGACTAAATATCAATCCTATTATCTCTGTTTGGCACGCTGGGAGATTGCATTTCCCAAATATCACTGTAATTAGGCTGGGGCCATATGACTGGGTTCTGGCTAATGTTGTATGGCCAAAAGAAATGTCAACTGCTTCTGGGCCCTGTGGGCAGCTGCCTGTTCTTTCTTTGAAGGCCACACTTGCAGGATGGTGGTTACTCAAAATCAAAGGAGCATTGATTCCTGAGTATCTTCTAGAAGAGAGCCAACAACTTGCTCTGAATGTGACTTGAGTCAGGAATAAACTTAATCTGTATCAAGGCACTGAGATGGAAGGTTGTGTGTGTGAGCTTCACTGTCGCTACTCGGCACTCACTCAGAAGCAGATCAAGGTTTTCCTTGAGGATCCATTAGATCTCTCTTCTGCCAGCTCTCTGTAACCGGAGCTGGCCCGCTGGAACCTCAGGCTGTCATGCGAACATACAGAGCACAGTGGCACAATGTTTGATGGCAAATACATCAGCCTCTTAATCACTATTTGAAAAGAAAATACAGGTAATTGAATGAGCATATGTACATGTGCATATATGCACACATTTTATGGCTAATTTTTGAAGAATGCATTGGAAAGGTCATATGTTCTACACCACAGTCAATAAAAAGTGAAGTTGTCTGTAGTTGTAATGGCTCATGGTTTCAGAAGGCTGAGGCAGGAGGATTGCTGTGAACTTTTAAGCCAGCCTGGGCTATATAGTGAGTTTCAGCCCACCTGGGGCACATAATTAAGACAATTAAGAAAGAGGCAGAAAGGAAATAAAAGAAAAGGAAAGAAAAAAGAGAGAGAGAGAGAAGAAAGAGATGAAGCCCCCAGCATAGACTTTTACAAAGCTGGACATATAAAGAAGACTCTTCACGAGGTTTGTCCTCAAGCCACCCACCCACATCTCCGGCCTTGTCTTTTGTCACATCTCAGGCATTCATTGCCATCACCAAGGGAACAGTTTAGAGTCCTTTCTCTTTCAGCTCAAGGGCCACCGTGTAGGCATTGGGCACTCAAGCCCCGTTGAGATGCAAGTACCTTGTGGAAAATCAGAGCCACTGTGTATAGAAGTGAGACTGAAGTTCTACGCTCTTCTCTGAGGGGCAGAAGTTAATTGTGTCTCCACTGAAGGGTTTCATGGTGTCTCCTCAGCAGGCTGGTGGGTGGGAAACCAGATTCCAGGAAGGGCCATTACAGTCATAGTCAATGTCCAAACAAACTCTAAAAGTTTATGATTTCTAATATATTTCCATCTGAGAGAAGTGGAAATGGAGCAGGTGACAGGGGAGGGAATGATAACTGGGGCAGAAAGGAAATGAGACAGGGTGGTGAGGACTCTCCAGCTCTCTGTCTGTATATACACACCCACACACTGGAGCGCCTCCTCTAAGATGGTCCAGTTCCTTCTTCAGATTTTGAACACAGGCTCTCTTTCACCCCCCCTCCATTTTTCTGATAGACAATTAATTGCAGGTTAATTAACAACAGTGGTCATACTGGTTTGTCTACACAGAGCTGTTGTATGTCATGTTTCTAAATATAATGTCATGCTCTCTTTTCGTGGATTTAAAAACTTTTCCGGCACTCTTATACATTTTTAAACATTTATGTATTCATATATGTGTGTGTGTTTGAGAGAGAGAGAGAGAGAGAGAGAGAGAGAGAGAGAGAGAGAGAGAGAAGATGAACATATGAGTGTGACAGAGCCTCTTGCCCCCTGAAAACAAACTTCAGATGCATATGCACTACTTTGTGGACCTGGCCCTACCTACATGGATTCTGGGGAACTGAACCCAGGATCTTAGGCTTTGTAAACAAGTGCCTTTAACCACTGCACCATCTCCCCATGCCCTCATCATTCATTTGAGATTTAATTCCTGCTTATCATTTATAAAGGCCTCTCCATACACCTGAGTTTCCCCCTCTCTATGCAGGTAGCTTTCAGCTGTGACCAAAGCTGATTCCTGGGTGGGAGCTGTGCAGCCTCAGCAGATTGGGGCTCTTGGGTTTTGCTTTTTTTTTTTTCATAATGAGATACATTTAATGAACAAATAATGAGTTGTTATCCCAGTTCCCCAATGTCCCTCTTCCCTATCCCCAATCAGCTGGATATCCTCCTCCGTGGGCAGTCTGGATTGGTCCATGGGATAAGTGATTATGGATAGCCTAGGAGTCAGCCCAGTTCCACCCGCCTTGGTATGATGTTAGTGAGGGGGGCGATGTCTCTGGAAGTTCTCCCCCACCATGGCTCTTACAATCTTTCTGTACCTTCTGCTCAGTTCCCTGAGTCATGGTGGGTGAGTATTAAGGCTACTTTATTGTTGAGGTCTTGGGGGTCTCCGTACTTCTACTTTAGATTGTTTTGAAAATCGTTGGCATCTGTATGGTTTATCCTGTGTTGACTGATTGGCTGTGGTTATGGGTCTCTTGTTTGTCCCACCATTCTCTGTGGGGTTCCATATGGATCCTCCACGGTAGGTCTGGTGTGGCTCATCTCTTGCCAGGATGTCAGCTATTGGCCTGTGGTTCATTGGTAGGGTTGGATGAGCCACAGCTCTCTTGCTGCATTCTGAAAGATACAAACAGAATCTCCATCGGAGAGTGAAATCAGTATAGATTAACTGAGATACACATTTCTGAAATAGCTAGATTCTATCGTTAGTAGCCTCTTAGTAAATCACTCGTATAGTGCATCTCTCTTTGGGGGTCCAAGAGTTTGGTTTCCAGTGCATTTCTCCCTGAGTCCCCAGTTCCAGCTAAGGGCTCCCCCTCACTGAGTGGATTACTTGGCCAAATTAAAAGCTGTTGATTGTCTCCCCCAGGCTTTGGCTCCTCCATTGCACAAGTGCTCGTTTCTTGGTTTGCTGTTCTCTCCCAGTAGGCAGTGTGTTCAGCCTATTCCTGGTGGCAGACTGCGTTTCATGTCAGTGGTCTCTGTTTATTCCAGCCGTTGTTGACCAGCTTCCCCTGGCAGCTTATACAGTGCCTTCCAGCACTGCACTGACTACCATATGGGGGATGGTTACCATTCTGGACCTCACAGGGTCTCTCGATGCTGATAGCTGGCTTACTGTGGTTTCTTTGGCAACAGGATCCTACCTAAGGCCTGGGGTGGGCATTCAAGAGCTTTGACAGAATCCTGTCTTGTTTTGGGGACCTCATGTTTACTTTGGTCAACAGCTCAGTAAGGGAAGGGGCCGATGACTGGGACCAGGAGTTGCCAGACTGATCAATTTTTCACAGGCTTAGACTCTCACCCTTCTATTTCACGGCCCCTCTCGTCAGATGATACCCCCTACTTGCTCAATAGGTTACAGTCTACATGTGAGGATTTTATGATTTTGAACCTATTTTGGTTTAGTTTCATGCTTAATTCATCCCCCTCCCCCCATTTGCTTTTGTTTTTAAGTGCAGGCTCACCCAGTAGATATTAGGAGAAGTGTTAGCAGCACTGGATTCTAGTTCATGACCATTGGGATGACTTTGACCCCTGACCTTCGCTGTTTCAGACTTAATGGCCAAATGATTATCTAGGTCTTAGGTGTACAGATTCTCTGGCCCTGACGAACCTCTACCACCTTTGCCTTTTTGCCCTTGTTCACTTTTATTTTTTTGGCAATGACCCTTCTGCTGCCCGACTGTGGTCTTCTGCAGAGGACAGACTGAACCAAAGAACGCTAAGGCTGAGTATTCTGTTGGTTACGTGGAGGTTGGGTAAGATTTGTGTAGAGAAAGTTGAATGCTGCCTAAATTTAGGCCAATATCACTATTGCAGTTACCTTTGTGTTGCTGGTACAAAGCACCAGTTGAAAAGCAGTTTGTGGAAGAAAAGGGTTCATTTTGGCCTACACACTCAAGCAGAAGCTCCATGATGGCAGGGAAAACGATGGCATGAGCAGAGGCTGGACATCACCTCCTGGCCAACATCAGGTGGACAACAGCAACAGGAGAGCGTGCCAAACACTGGCAAGGGGAAGCCAGTTATAGTCTTCATAATCCCACCCCTGACAACATTCCTCCTCCAGTAAAGCTCCAATTTCCAAATTGCCATCATCTGAGGATCAAGCATTAAGAACACATGAGTTTATGGGGGATACCTAATTCAAACCACCACAATCACTATAATGAAATACCTGAGTAACCATATAAAGAAAGATGGTTACTTAGGTTATATTTGTGTATTTAGGTTATATTTGCCCACATCTGGTGGCAACCTTCTTGGTATCAGTCTCAAGGTAGCTCAAGGAAGCATCACAGAGTGAGAGACAGGAGCTTGCGTGTCTGTGTCTTCTGATCTTTTTGCCTCTCATAAAGCTCCAGGGATTCAATCATGGGGGCTCTGTTTGATGACTTGATAGAATTCTAACCACCTCCTAAACTAAACACTGTAATTGGGTTAAGTGCTTACTGTGTGTGTGTGTGTGTGTGTGTGTGTGTGTGTCTCTGTGTGTGCATCTGTGGGGCACATATATGTGGGGGCACATATGTGTGGGGGTACATGTGTGTGTGGGTACATGTGTGTGTACATGTGTGTGGGAACATGCATGTGTGGGTGCATGTGGGGGGTACATGGTGTGTATGTGTGTGAGCCAATTGATAATAGGTGTCTTCTTTTTCACTCTCGTTCTTTGTTTTGCTGAGGCAGCATCTCTCACTTGAGTCCAGAGCACTCTAATACA
>PVHP010037091.1:0-17673 GCA_004024765.1 Zapus hudsonius
CCCAGTAGCCATTCCCCTTAACTTTTACAAAATAATTATTGATCTCAAAGATTGCTTTTTTACTACCCTCTACACCCTACAGACCAAAAACACTTTGCCTTCAGCCTACCATCTGTTAATTTTATAGAACCAATGAAAAGATATCAATGGAAGGTGCTGCCTCAGGGAATGGCTAACAGCCTGACCCTGTGCCAAAAATTTGTCACTACAGCCATACAGGGCGTGCATAATAAATGGCCAGACATGTACATCATTCATTTTATGGATGATATACTCATTGCAGGAAAAGAGGGACAATTGGTCCTTAAATGTTTCCGTGAACTTGAAACCTCCTTTTAAAAATCAGGGGCTTCAGATTGCTCCTGAAAAGGTATAGCTACAAGACCCCTATACCTATTTAGGCTTCCAGCTCTCAGGTACTAAAATTACAAACCAAAAAATGGAACTTAGACTAGACACTCTAAAAACACTTAATGATTTTCAAAAGTTACTGGGGGATATAAATTGGCTTAGGCTATATCTCAAACTAACAACAGGAGACTTAAAACCCTTATTTGACATCTTACAGGGAAACTCTGATCCAAACTCCCCTAGACACCTTACTAAAGAAGGGTGCCTTGCTATAAAACTGGTAGAACAAGCCATTCAGTCACAATTTGTGACTATTGATTATGCAAAACCGTTGATGTTTATCATCTGCAAAATGGCTTTAACCCCTACAGCGGTCTTTTGGCAGACTGCTCCAATCATGTGGGTTCATCTGCCTGCCTCACCTGCTCTCGTAATTTATCCATATTCTCAGGCAGTGGCAGAGATCATTTGCTTAGGGAGGGACCACAGAAAATGATATTTTGGAAAAGAACCAGACACCATTATTCAACCATATTCAAAGGAACAAATAGATTGGTTGATTCGTGTCACAGACCACTGGCCCCTTGCTTGTGCTTCATATTCTGGGTTGATAAATAATCATTATCCCCCTAACAAGCTTCTACATTTCAATAATGTACATGACTTTGTTTTCCCCACGTTAACCTCTTTACAGCCCATTCCCCATACTCTTCTTGTTTTTACTGATGGATCATCCTCTGGCCTTGCAGCTTATGTGTATCTCGATAAAACCATTCAATTCAAAACCAAGATAAATCAGCTCAACTTGCTGAACTCCAGGCAGTACTTGCAGTTTTTTTTCTGCCTTCCCAGAAAAGCCTTTCAATCTGTTTACTGACAGCGCTTATATAGCTTATTCTATCCCCCTATTAGAAACTGCAGCACAAATAAAATGCACCTCTATTTAGACAATTACAAACATTTATTCATAAAAGAAAACACCCCTTTTATATTGGCCACCTACAGGATCATTTTAACCTGCCTGGGCCCTTAACTGCTGGAAATCACAAAGCAGACTTAGCTACACAACAGATTTTTCATGTCACTAATCAAGACAAAATTTCTGCTGCCTTAAAGGCCCATCAGCTTCATCATCTAAATGTCCAAACCCTAAGACTAATGTTTAATATTCCCAGAGAACAGACCAGACAAACTGTAAAACAATGCCCCTCCTGTATTACTTTCTTACCCATTCCTCACTGAGGGGTAAACCCCAGAGGCCTTATGCCAAACGCCTTATGGCAAATGGATGTAACCCATATCCCTGATTTTGGAAGTCTAAAATATGTTCATGTAACTTTTGATACTTATAGTGGATTTATCTTTGCCACACCACAATCTGGAGAAGCAGGAAAACATGTCATTGCACATATCTTGGCCACTATAGCAGTGTTGGGAATTCAAAAAACATTGAAACTGATAATGGCCCAGGATATATTGGATCTGTATTCACCAAGTTCTGTCAACAACTCCACATTAAACATTCTACTGGAATCCCTTATAATCCACAAGGCCACGGTATTGTAAAGAGGGCTCATTTATCACTTAAAAATACACTCCAAAAAAATAAAAAAAGGGGGAATGGTACCCCATTAGAGGCTCCCCCCAAAGCCTTTTATTGCATTCAATTTTTATTTTAAATTTTTTGACCTTGGATAAAGATGGACACTCTGCAGCAGAACGTTTCTGGCATACAGAAATCTACAAGGATTTTGCTAATGTCCTATAGAAGGATCCTCTGGGGAATAAATGGCATGGTCCAGACCCGTCCTGATATGGGCCTGAGGATCTGTATGTGTCTATTCCAAAGAGCTAGATGCTGCCAGATGGCTCCCAGAGTGACTTGTAAAACAAATAGATAATCACAACACCTCCAGGGAAGAAAAAACTCCCTGAGAAGATGTCTTTCTTTTCTGCTTACAGATATTATGAAAAATTTCTGGTGGATCTTCCTATGGACAATGAACATTTGCTGCCCCCTCCAGGTAACCCAAGGCGGTTATGGTGACCCTGGAAAAGCGCATGAAATGCTACAACAAACCTACGGCAAACCCTGCGAATGTAAGGGAGGAAAGGTCAATACACCTGTCACACGAGTCTACGCTACAGTAGATTGTGACACTTTCATAGCTTTTCGAGAAATCCATTCTCGGTCTCTTGATAGTCTCAGGTGGTTTGTTATGACAAACCTAAAATTATACCTTCTGTCAATGGTCGACCTGGACCTTGCCCATTCTATTAGTCAGGGTTCTCTAGAAGAAACAGAGTTGATAGAATGAAGTATAATAAAAGGGAATTTATTGGGGTAGCTTACAATAGTCCAACAATAGCAGTCTGTAGGCCCACAGCTGAAGAAACCAGTAGCTGTTCAGTCCACGTGGCTGGATGTCTCAGCAGTCCCAATCCAGCCCAGAAGGCCTGATGGCTTCCTGGGGAGTGGCAGCTGACAGTCCACGATGTGAGGCCCAAGGAAACTGGGTTCCAATGTCCAGGGAGGGTAGGAGAGCAGGATGTGAGTGCAAGTCACCAACAAGCACCAGCAGCCAGGGGAGGAAGGAAGAGCATCTCCTTCCCCCTAAGCTTCCTTATATTAGTCTCCTTCTGGAAGGCCCACCCACTGGGGGAAAGGGACCACTCTGGAGAAGGGAACTCCTCCCTTCTCCAAAATCCCAAAAGGATTTTGTCGGTCCTTCCTGCAGGCAAACTCAGAGACCCGCACAAGACTACTATGGATTAGATCAAGTTGACAAACTTAACCATCAAAAGTCTTCTCCAAAATCCCAAAAGGATTTTGTCAATCCCTCCTGCAGGCAAACTCAGAGACCCGCCCAAGATTATTATGGATTATTACATTGGTCAAATTGACAAATAAACTTAACCATCACACCCATGTACTAAATATCTAGAGTCTATGCACAGCACATGTTATGACATGGTACGGCAGTGTACTGCAGCCAACAACAAGACCTATTTTACAGCCATATTAAAAAGAAACTGTGCCATAATTTATGGAGGAGACGGGGGTCTCGATTCCTCAGTGATTGGTGCCAGCCCAAATATCCTACAATCTGGCTGCAGTGGCACTGTGGGACAACCTGTCTGTTGGAATAAAGTGGCCCTCATTCACGTATCCAATGGAGGGGGCATCCAGGATACCATAAGTAACATGGAGGTGCAAAAACATATAGAGACTATTATTGAACAAATGCATCCAAAGCTTAACTACCATCCTTTAGCTCTACCTAAAGCCAAGACAGCCCTGTAGACCTCCAGACTTTTGATGTACTAGTCACTACTCACCTTTTAAATTTCTCCAACCCCACACTTGCTCGGAACTGTTGGCTACGCATGCAACAAGGTCAGCCCATACCTCTTGCTGTTCTGCTACCTTTTCATTCTTCCTCGCAGAGTACAACCTGCCTACCTGGCCTTCCTTTCCAAATACAACCTATTTTTTCAGCTAAACCTGCATTTATCCTTATCTCCTGAGCTATAATGATGACCTTGACATGGTTCAATCCCCCCTGCCCTTTGTGGTAAAGTGCTTAACATTACTGATCTTTTATGTGCCCCAAACAATACAGTTTTTGTGTGTGGCAATAGTATGGCTTATACCTTTTTGCCAAACCACTGGACAGGACTATTTACATTGGCTTCTCTCTTCCCTGACATTGATATCATTCCTGGGGCGAGCTTGTACCAGTTCCAAGTTTTGACAATATAGCTGGCAGACATAAAAGAGCAATTCAAGTTGTTCCCTTCTATTGGGACTAGGTATTACTGCCTCCATGGGGACTGGATCGGCAGGATTAGGGATCTCCTTGTCTCAATATGCTAAGCTATCACAACAATTAATAGATAATGTACAGGCCCTACCAGGCACCCTTCAAGACATCCAAGATCTGATAGATTCCCTCGCAGAGGTAGTCCTCCAGAATAGAAGAGGGCTAGATCTACTCACTGCAGAACAGGGAGGAATTTGTTTGGCTTTACAGGAATGCTGTTGCTTTTATGCAAACAAATTTGGCATTGTCTGGGGTAAGATTAAGAATCTGCAAGAAGATCTCGAAAGAAGAAGAAAGGAACTATACTCCAATCCTCTTTGGAGTGGTCTAAATGGAGTCTTGCCTTACCTACTTCCCATGTTAGGACCCTTATTTGGCTTATTAATCTTGCTATCTTTTCAACAAATTTATGACCTTCCTCCATCAACAAATAGATGCCATAAAGATGCAGCCTATCCAGGTCCATTATCATAGACTCAAGATGGCCGATGATGAAAATTACAGTCATCATAAATAAAATAACTGCTGGATTGGTTAGCCAATGACGGGTAAGAGAACTTTGCATTCCTAGCACAGCCCCACCAACCTAAGACAGGAGCCCTGCCATTTGCTGCTGGGTTATCCATTGACAGGTAAGGGGGGCTCGAATGCCACTGGATTCAAGTCAACCTAAAACAGAGCAGAGATGATAGAGTCCCTGTATCCAAGATGGATAAGACTTGTCTCTGGGGTTCCAACCTAAGATAGGCACAGTCCCACTTTGCCACTCAAATAATAAAAAAGGGGGACCTGTGGGGAGCTGCTTAATATGTCTTGCGTCGATGTCATTTTGAAGGTCTCTACCATTTTTTCTACTAACCAGAGCTAAGTTTCTATTTCCCGGCTTTAGTTTTCCTTCTCCTGCTGGTTAGTCTCTTTCCTAGAAATCACATGACCTCTCCTTGCAGTCAGGTCACTTAACAACCCAGCTACACAGTTCCTACACAAACGTCCACATACTTCCTCGTGCAAGAGGGTTTATAAGCATCTGCCTGAGCTCCAATAAAGTGAGACTTGATCAGGTTCTGTCTTGTCTCCATTTTTCGTGTCTCTTATCCCTTCCATTCTCACGCCCTCCCTTAGGGTTTTCGTTGAATGACCTGTGGGCCGGGTCACTTTTGTTCATATCATGTCCTCAGAAAACACATCTAGCCCCACATCTTTGCTTATTGAGGTCAAGGCTCGGCTCACACAGGCTTGAGCTACCACTGTTCACTGAAGTCAACATTCATTCCTTTGATGTGAACTGATTAATCCCAGCACATAGCACTCTGCCTTATAGGCACAACAGTCCCAAGAAACATTAAAAAAAGAATTCAACTGAATCGACCACTACCAAAGCACACCTAATATGGCTGGCTTGGAAAATGAGTTATCAACTAACTGACCAAGGAAGTGTCTCAGAATAGTTATGTTGCTTTTGGCTGTTATTTCAAGGCATGGATGGTCTCATAGAGAATATGTTTTTTAAAGGAATTTATTCAAGTGAAAAATGTTTCCAGATTTTTAAAAATAGTTTCACATGTGTTTATTTTATAAAGTTTTCAAATTGCATGCTTGGCATTGTCAGAACAAATGCCAGTGTAACTTCTATTGCTCCACACTAACAACTTCATAGAGAACATTAGCAGCAGAGGCAAGGAGTGTAATAATGCCCACTGTATGATCAGGACTGGGTTCCTTTGTTATACATCTTACCATACTTCCAGGTGATGTGGAACATTGGCGTTCCATTGTGAAAAGTAACGTAGAAAAGTATTTGTACCACATATGTTAGACTTCAGAACCATATACCCTCAGTAATTTTAAACAAAAACTATCTTGTTGAAAACCTGGCAACTCAGGGGTGGGGTACCTCTCAGTTGCTGGTCAGAGAGGTCTGTGAGGTCCTGAAAACAATGCACAATACAAGTTTTGCTAATGCCCTTGGTTGCCCACCAGAACTAGACAGTAAGGTCCTATTGCAAAGACATGACATGCTCTATCTGTTTAAGAAATTAAACTCAATCTGGGCTGAAAACCTCTTCCCTACTCAGCTCTCACAGTGCTGGAAAGGAAAGTGCTACTTGGGTTGCTATGAGAGGAAGTCATCAGTAGTCTTAACCAGCAGTAAAACTACACAACCTACCAGCCAGGCAAGAAATGACTACTGGTTCCATAATGGCATGACCATCATGGGGGTAACCAATTGCTCTCTGATTGGATGTGAGCCCTACTCCATGGAAGGGAATTTACAGCTGGTACTGAAAACCTAGTCAAAAGCCTCTAGTAGGGAAGGTCATAAGAGCTGGCAGGTTGGGGGAAGCTACTACTATTGTTTGGCTAAATAGATATATTGTGCCCATAAAAATACCCTTTAAATAATTGTATTTTTGTCCATAGATTAATGGTGCTCTCATAGGTTGTCACAGAAGTTTCTTTGTGAAGATGATGTTGACTACTGCAGAGAATCAAAACTTATCAAAGCTCTAAGAATAAGTGACTATTAGAGATGACACATTTCTATCACACCCTCAAAAGATCAGGGAACATTGTGGAAGAAGGGCTGTGGAAATAATTAAAATCAGAGAATGGAAGACATGCTTCAGAACACTGTCTTCCAGACATGACATGGCTGTGCATTCATGTCCTCACAGCAACTCTCATTACCTGTGTGAGACCTGCACCATACTGGGGCCATCAACATTTCCTCATGGATAATGACGGAGACCAAAAAAAAAAAAAGACACCAAAGTAGAGGTGGGATTAGTTGGAAAGAAAGGGGATTCAGTTGAAGGGAGATGAAAGAGGGAGAACAAAAGAAATTATTGGGGATTGTGTTCAAAATATAATACATGCACATATGAAAACTCAATAAAAAGGTAAGAAATGTAAAAAACCAGCAACCTTATGATAAAGTGATATTTTAGTTACTTTTCTCACTGTTGTGACAAAATACCTAAGCACCTTATTTCAGTTTCAACTTTGAGGGAATGCAGCCCATCATGGTAGGGAAGACATGGTATCAGGAGTGTGAGGTTAATGATCATACATCTGTAGTCAGAAAGAGAGATGAATGCTGGAATTCAGTTTACTTTCTACTTTTTATTTAGTCTGTTGTCACAGTCTGTGGAATGGTATCACCCATGTTCAGGGTGGGTCTTCCTTGCTCAGTTAATAATTTTTTAATATTTTATTTATTTATTTATTTATTTATTTATTTATTTATTTATTTATTTATTTATTTGAGAGGGTGAGAGAGAGACAGATATATAGAGAGAATGGGTGTGCCAGTGCCTCCAGCCACTGCAAACAAACTCCAGGCACATGCGCCACCTTGTGAATCTGTCTTTACGTGGGGAATTAAACTCAGGTCCTTCTGCTTTATAGACAAACCCTTTAACCACTAAACCATCTCTCCAGTCCTCAGTTAAATCTATCTGTCAACGTCCATATAGGCACATCTAAGGTGTGTTTCCATGGAGATTCTAAATTCAGTCCAGATCCCTTGTCAACTTGACTCTCATATACATCACTTTAAGTCACAACATTTTAACTCTGGTCCCTAAAGTCTCATTTTCATATCATAATGCAAAATGCATTTAATCCACCTTTAACCCTACATCCTTTCAAAGTCTCTTCTGAGACTCAAGGCAATCTCTTAACTGTCAGCCCCTATTTTTTTTAAAGTTACATATTTTCAATATATAATGTCAAAGAAAAGCATTCCAATCCCAAAAGGAAGGAATGAAAGTCCATCAAGGCAAGATAAGACCATAACCCAGGAGGGTAAACTCCAAATCCTGAAGCTCTGAATATAGCATGTGGGACTCATGATGGAATCACCTGGCCTCTAACAGCCTTGTCCCTCCAAGTCTCCCACCTATAGCACACATAGCCTCCTTCTTGGGCTGGATCCATTTCATACCTGAAGCTTTCCTTAGCAGAAATTCCACAGTCCTGGCATCTCCAACATCCTGGGCTCTCCACTGCAACTTGGACTTAACCTTCAGCTTCTTGCAATGGCCTCTCGGGGCCTCCTGGTAGGTAGTTCAACCTTGCCACTACTGCTTGGCCCTGGCAGCTTTTTTGGAGCCTTGGTACAGGACTCAGATCCCCTAACTCCTGCATATTTCTGCCTTTGAAACCATACTGGTTTCAAATCCAGTAGCATAGGGACAATGTCACCAAGTTCTGCTTCCAGCTTGAGACGTAGCCTGGTTCTCTTGGACCATAACTATAGCATCCTCTGTATGGTAGTTGCATCTGCAGAAACACTTTCCTAGGCACGGTTTGGAGCAGGGAACTCCCTTCTGCATAATTCTCAGTTCAGACTCTCTCCTTTCAAACAAATTCATATTTTCACAAGTTGGAACCTTCAGTGGATTGAGTCTGGCCCCTGGATCAGCTCTTCTATTTTCCCATTGCAGAGCACTAGGTTTCCTTTGCTGGGCTAATCCTTATAGTCAGAGCTCTGCATACCTGCCTTGTAGGCATCTTGACACTTTCTCATGCTACTTTCCTTGCCAAAGTGTCCAATTTTCATATCTTTCTCCTCCACTTGTTGCTCTCTCACTGTAGACTGGATAAGAGCAGTGAGCAGTAACCATGACATAGTTTGAATTTCCTTTGCCAAACAAATTAGTCCATTTGAAATCAGCCTCACTCAAGTTACCAGCATATAGGCAGAATGGAGCCAGATTCTTTGACAGAATGTAAAACAAATGCACTTGAGCCTAGGTGCTGCTACAGTGAGTCCTTGTTCCCCTCTGAAACCTCATAAGCCAGGCCTCCACTGTTGTGTTTCTCTCAACATTCTGGCCTTCAAGACTCCCAATAGAATGGCCTGGTAAGCTCTGCTTACAGCCTTTTAGGGCTTTCTAGCCTGAAGCAACAAACTCTTCCACATTTCTCCCACAAACCAGTTCCAAAAACCTGTGAACTGCATGGTCAGGTTTAGCTCAGCAATGGCCTCACTGCTTGCCACCAATTTTATGTATTGGTTATTTTTTATCATTGCTATTACAGAATATCTGATAAGAAGCAACTTAAGGGGGAAAGGATTTAATTCAGTTTTTTTTTTTCTTTTTTGAGCAGATACAGCCCATGATGGTGGGGAAAGTAAAGTACCGCCTCAGCAGTGTGAGACAGCTGGCTACATTGCATCTGCAGTCAGGAAGAGAGAGATGAATGCTCACTTTCTTCTTTTTATTCAGTCTGGGCCCCAGCCCATGGGATGGATGGTGTCCATAATTGGTCAAAACTTTCCATAAACACACTCATAGTCACAACCAGAGGTGTGTTTCCATGGTGATTCTAAATTGAATCAAGTTGATCATCAGGATTAACCATCACAGAGGGAGAAGTTGGAGTAATGGTTTTGAATCAGATAAACTAATGAGATGTGAGTCTTAGATCTACCACTGGCTATCTGTATCATCACTTGCTGACTCAACTCTCACTCTGTAAAGTGGGAACAATTGCTACATTGTTGCATTATGGTGATGAAACAAGATATCTTACAGGAGTTATAAGAATAGCAATCATATCTTTGCAATCAGTTTCTGGCAAAATGCTTGTCATGTAATAGCAGACAAAAACAAATTTCTAGAGATTGAGGAAAAAAAAACATGTGTCCCAAGAAATGTCAGGAAGTAATTTCCATGTGGAAATACTGGAACTGACAGGAGAAACAGAACAGTGAAATGGTAGACTTTTGCTGCATTTTCAAATGTTATCCTGAAAATGGTGGGAAATGGATGAGTGAATGAACCCCACTGTATGATGCTTGGTGCATATGAAAAACTTTAGAAAAATCGGTGTTTTAAATGTACTCTGTAGAGAGGGCCAGTCAGTCAGGAAGTATGGCAAAGTGCATGCTGGGTTTTTAGGATACATTGAGCTGACACTTGTATTTCTGGTCCCATGTCAGGTGAAAGGATTTGACTTAAAGAGCTACACCATGGAGTCTATGAGTTACTTCATGATGAGCTACAGCCAAATTTGGATACTGTTGTAGCTACTTTCACATTGCTGCGACAAAACACCTGAGCAGAAGTGCACATGCGAGGAAAGTATTTATTTCAGATTATAGTCTTGAGAGGAAGTTTCATCATGCCAGGGAAAGGATTGCAGAGTAGAGGCTGGGCATCAAGTCCATGCTTAGCAACTGTCAGAAAGCAACAAGAAGGTGATCTGAGCCCTAGCAGGAGTAGCTGGCAACACACCCCTACTAAGCCCGCCCCCAGCAACATGCCTCCTTCAGCAAGGCTCCATCTCCCAAGCTGCCATCAGCTGGGAACCACGTATTGTTAACACACGAGTTCCATCTGATTCAAACCACCATAGCTACTATATTTGAGGAGCTTTAATGACTTTTCCTTGAGCCTATAGAACTGGGACATTTTGAAAAGAAAGGTAAAGGCCACTTAACCCCCAGAGGTCTGTCCTCCTGCCTTCTCTTCTGCACAGATTTGGGGGACTTACTTTATCCTTGTATAAAATATTAAGCACAGTGATGAGCTCTATAAACAGTAGTAAACGAGACCCTCTGCGCCTCCGTCAATGCCTGATCAGAAGACAGAAGGCAGAGTGTGTGCTGGGAAATGAAAGGCAGCTCCTGCTGCTGTTCCCAGATGGACGCAGAGAGGATGATGGATTTGGACTCCCTCTCTGGAATTGAAGGAGGAGCACTCATGTCCCCCTAAATATGTCCCTCATGGGCCTGACATTTCGTTAAAGGACAAGTCAGCAAACACGACCCTCCCTCCCTTAACAGGTGTGGCTCAGAGCTCCTCTGGGATTCAGTGACCTCCTCACCTTGGGGGTTCTGTTTAGTCTTCTAAGCCATGCAAGAGGCTCCTCTTGGGATAGAAACAGTCGACATGAAAGAATGGATGTGTGGGAAGGTCACAGGAGCCATGTGCTAACTCCAGCCTTTCCGCACAGTCCATCTGCTTTTCCCATAGCAGTTCCCGACTGCCTCTGTCACATCTTGGAGACCAAACTGATCTCATTGGGAGCCCAGATGAAAAAGCAGAGTAGTTGCCAGGCGTGGTGGTGCACACCTTTAACCCCAGCACTCAGGAGGCAGAGGTAGGAGGATCGCTGTGAGTTCGAGGCCATCCAGAGATTACATAGTGAATTCCAGGTCAGCCTGGCCTTGAGTGAGACCCTACCTAGGAAAAAGAAAAAGCAGAGAAGTTAACACATGGCCGGTGCATGCTCTATGCCAGGTGCTATGACAGGGGCTTTTCTATGCACTATTCAAGTCACTGCTCACAGCAACCTGTGGAGTATTTAGCTCTATTATTACTCCCCTTGGACAACCCTGGAAATTGAATGCAGAGGTCAATTAATTGAGCCAGTGCAAGTTAGCGACAGAGCTAGAGTTCAGACAGCGAGGTGCCACACTCTAATCATCACATGTTTACCAACCCCTGCCTCTACTGATGTGTTGAAGGGAACTCAAACAATGGCAACTGTATTTGCTCACAGTTCTTTGGGAAAGAAACTGGAGCAGGAAATGGTAGAAGCAGCTCACTCCTGTGATGTGGTGTCTGTAATTCACGTAGGATTACTCAGATGACTTAATAGTGAGTATCTGTTTGAGGCCTTGGTTTTCCTTCATTTTTCATTTCCTTCATTTTATTCTTTTATTAAAAAATATTTATTTATTTATTTGCAAGCAGAGAGAGAATGAAACACACACACACACACACACACACACACACACACACACAATCAGTGCACCAGAGCCTCCAGCCACTGCAAATGAACTCCAGATGCATGTGCCACTTTGTGCATCTAGCTTTACCTGGGTACTGGGGAATCGAACCCAGCTTGTTGGGCTTTGAAGGCCAGTGCCTTAATCACTGATCTACCTCTCCAGCCTTCCATGATTTTTCAATGAGGCTAGGTTGGACTTTCCCACATCATAATGGGTTATAGTTCCAAGAGGGAGCATTCCAGCAGGCAAGTGCCTATCAAACTTCCGCTTGCCTCAGACTGGCCAAAGCAAATCATACACTCAGAGTCAGTGTGGGAGGTGGGGACTTAGCAGGTAGCCATCAGGAGACATGGTCTACCTGAGGCCATCAATGGAGCATCTTATCACAGTAGACAGTGGGGCATAAAAGTGAGGTGAAGGGCTGGAGGGATGGCTCAGCGGTTAAGGCACTTGCCTCTGGTGCCTAAGGTCCCGGGTTCAATTCCCCAGGACCCACATAAGCCAGACCCACAAGGTGGTGACCCTGGTGTGCTCTCTCTCTCTCTCTCTCTCTCTCTCTCTGTATCTCTCTGCTTGAAAATGAATAAATAAAATATTTAAAAAAAAAAAAGTGAGGTGAACAGCAGATCTTGGCTCAGGGTTTCTGCTTATTCATTTTCCCATATTTCCTTTTATAAGGAACATGTTCCCTACAGAAACATGGAGCTTAAAGCTATTGCATTGGAAATAAATAACTTCTAAGCCTTAGACACAGGTGTCTTTCTTATACACAGAGGATGGCTTTAATTCATAAAGTGAATTTTTTACCTCATGGCAGGAGACTTTGTTCAGATAAATTATAGGGTGCTGAGTAGGCTAATGAAAGCTTTTTTAAATAATAAATTTTTAGATTATAAAAATAATAGTTATGTTAATAAGATGAAGTCAATAAAAACCTGTATTTATAGCAAATATGTCACTCAACATATCTTGACTGGACAGTCAACATGTAAAGAAACACCAAAAGTTTAAATACAACAAAATAGATAAATTAACACCAAGTTATTTAGAGGTTTTGTTTTTGTTTGTTTGGTTTTGTTTTTGTTTTGTTTTTCTGAGGTAGGGTCTCGCTCTAGCCCAGGCTGACTTGGAATTCACTATGTAGTCTCAGGCTGGCCTCAAACTCACAATGATCCTCCTACCTCTGCCTCCCAAGTGCTGGGATTAAAGGTATATCTACCACACCAAACTAGACATTGTTTGTCAAATGAGCAGATTAATGATTTTTCTGAGGTATTAGAGGAAGAGTTTGAAAAAACTACCCAAGTATTCTTTCCTGACTCAGAAAATAATAGAATTATCTAGAAAGACCCTAGAGTTCTAATACTACCTCTATTCCCATGTGACACTGAAAATCATTAATTTGATAATTGCTTTCATTTCTAGTTTTAAGTAAACATTGATTGCAGAGAAAAAAAAATCCAAGTTTTAATTCTAAAGACAGTTTTTGGCCCAATTTCATACCTAAGACCAAAACAAGCCATAAGGTAGCAGATAGCTCAATCATATTTTATCTTTCTCATACAGGTATATTTTTATCATTGCTGGAAACATCATTCTCTCTTATCTGTTCATATCTGCCTGCACTGTGTACTTGAATATGGACTTGCATTGCCCTCTTCTGGGGTAATGTGAAGTAAAGATGTAAACAAGGATCCTGAATGGTCTGCTTGTGCTTGGAACACTTTCCCAACACAATCATGCAGAAAAGGTCACACCCTTCAAAATATGGAACAGCTGAGTTTAGTTATGCTGACCCTCAGTCAATAAATTAAAAAGAATTCACTTAGTGATGTCATTGGCACAGTTGGGATTAAATACATCAGAGGAATCAGACAAAGTGGCAGCCAGAGGCTCTTATGCTGACTGGAGATGTGATGGTATTCCTCAGAAAGCATTCCATCAAACTGGGAGATGATTTTTGCCAGCTATAACACAGACAGAGGTCTAATTTCTAGAACTTACAAAGAACTCAAAAAATAAATAATAAAAAATCAAACAGCCCCCTCACAAAATTGGGCACTGATCTCAACAGAGAATTCACATAGGAGGAAACACAAATGGCCAATTCTCACTTAAGAAAGTGCTCAGCATCCTTAAGCATCAGGGGAATGCAAATCAAAACTACAATGAGATTCCACCTGACTCCAGTCAGAATGGCAATCATAAAGAAAACCAACAACAATAGGTGCTGGCGAGGATGTGGGGGGAAAAAGGAACCCTCATTCACTGCTGGTGGGACTGCAAGCTTGTTCAACCGCTATGGAAAGCAATGGAGACTCCTGAACAGAATAGACATAGAGCTACCAATGGACCCAGGTATCCCTCTACTAGGCATCTACCCTCGAGATGTCACACCTCAGCACAGAGACATTTGCACAACAATATGAGTGGAAGAGGGGGTGGAAAGATCGTAAGAGTCATGGTGGGGGAGAATATCCAGAGACATGGCCCCCTCAACAACAACACACAAAGCAGGGGGGAGACCTGATTGACTCCTAGGCTATCCATAACTCCTACCCCATAGACTGATGCAGTTTGCCCACTGAGGAGGATACCCAGCTAATTGGGAACAGGGAGTAAGGAAATGGGAATACCAACATATTATTTACTCATACAGTGTATATATTTTTCGGATAATAAAGATTTTTTTTTTAAAAAAAAGAAAGCATTCCCAGATCGTGTAGAGAAACTCCCTAATTCGATTTCGTCTGCTAGCTCTCTGGATATGAACACAGCATTAGCGAGTTCTCAGAACATCTTTCATCAATAAGGTTCCTTTCAGAAACCTGGTGACCTGTTATGGCTTAAGACTCTCAAAATACAAAGAAATGTGCAATTTGCACAAGAGCTTTTGAGCCTGTACTTCTGCAAATGGAGATATATATGTCTGTTTTTAACCATTTAGTGAGAGAGGATAAACGTACACATAGGATGAGGGACTTTTTAAGGTTTTTCTAATGTCCTTGCATGTTCCTCAGCTTAGCAACTGGGACAAGTCTAAATCCACTGGAGAAAGAACTTTAATTCCTGCTCAGGAAATGTGAGAATCCTCAGTTGCCTGGAACAATTGGTGTTTTATCCAATTACCATTGCTTCATCTGACATAGGCTCAGATTTGAAGGCTGCATGAGAATTCTTCATTTTAAGGTGAAGAACACAGGATGGGGGGATTTTAAGTAACTTACCCAAGGGTCATACTGTAGTGAATGGTGGAGCTGTAAACTGACCCCAATCCTCTATGGCTGGGGGTTATCCATGTCAACGACTCTTGTTCCACAGCTGAGGATGGACCTGGGGCCTGGCTCATTCTAGGCAAGTGCTCTACCATTATGCAACATTCTCAGCCTCTAGATAGCTTTTCTTGCTTAAAACAGTTTTTATTTTATGTATATTGTGTTATAACAGGTTATACACTTTTGTCCTCTTGCCCCATTTCTCTTTACCCTGGGGGCCCTCCTTGGTGGGGTTATGGTAATCACTGTGGGGTCCTGAAGGCTTCAGTCAGTCCCTATGAGGTAGTGGGGGACCATGCCTTAGGAGGAAGGCCCACAAATGGGCCCCTGAGTGAATGTGGCAGCTGGGCATCGTCTCATTTTGATCCTCGTAGTCCTGAGAGGTGAGCAGAGGATTATCCCCATTCCAGATGTGAGATGGACAAGAACATGTGAGATGGACGTGGCCTCCCAAGGTGACATTGGAAGAATTGGATGCATCCCTCAAGAGTGGGATTCCAGTGATATCATGCAGCCAGCTGCTTAGTGTACAGGGAGCACGTGTATGTGACCGATTAGGCATGCAAAAACACAAGGTGCTGGAGAGACTTCATATTTGTTTGATAATTTCACACTGTATACATGCATCATACAGCATATGGCACCCCATAAATATGCATCATTTTATGTGGCAATTATTAATTTTAGTGAGAAAATGTGAATAGAGTTAAAAATGAAAGATTAAAAATGCAAAAAAAAATTTAATTAGGTAGACTTTAGAGTCTACCCTAGTGAAACAGCAATCTCAGAACCTAGGGAAAGTCCAACTGAGGGTCATCATTGTCCCTATTCAACTTTCTTCTGGAATTGGTTCGGTCAGGAGTTATACTTGAGTGTACGAACCATTACTCAAGTGACTGATGGGATCCCCTACAACTGCAGTGAACAGAAATCCAGCAACAGTGGCATAACTTGATTGGGACCTACTTGCCTCACCGAACAAGCAGCCAGAGCCTGTTTGTTGGGCTTCCTAAATACTGTTGCTCTCATCTTGCATGATAAAGGCATGGCATACTTCTCCACACTGCCCAACACAGCCATGAGCTACATGTAGATGCTTAATTACTTATATGAAGTTGAGCGAAAAGTCAAGGCCACATTCCCAGTGCTCACCAGTCACACGGGACTGTGGCTACTCAACACATCTCCCGTCATTGAAGACTTTAGCACACACGCAAAGGATGAGGAAGGAAATTATAAATGAAATGCCAACTGATATGTTTCCTTTTTCACAAGAAAATAAGCCAGGGCTTTCATGGTGCAGAATTTTACTTTCATCTCATTGGTCAGCAGGACATCATCACCTGATAACTGCAGGAGAGATGGGCAGTCCTTTGCAGTCCTGTACCAAAATGAGGTGTGTGGGTAAAGAGGAGGAAACAATATCTAATTAGCTAGGGCATAGCTGTCCCTGCTGGCTTCAGCATCATCTGTGAGCTTTGCTTTGACTTATGGTAAAGTTTACCAAAACAGAATGGAAAAATCGGGCAGTGAGCACCTGTCCACACCTGTAGGGCCCAGGGCATGCAAAGGCAGGTAGTAAATGATTGTTGTCATCTAGAAGCTCTTTTTAGGATTGAATGGACAATGAAACAGAAAAAAGATCATAATTGTAGGGAAAAGGCACAAGTGTCCTTGAAGAGCCTCTGGAGTCTTGAACAGTTGGAACTCCAGAACAACAGACAACAGTGAGCAAAGGGAAAAGTCACGTGGGGAAAGGCTGCCCACACTCTGTCCTGCTGAACCAACCCTGTGGGCAGAGATGCCCAGTGGCAGACTTCACAAACAACCCAACCACTGCCTTGTCTGAGATCACCAAATGACAATAGATGTTACCATGATGAAGGGCTTTCTTAAGGAGATGGGCATTTCAACTAGTTTGCCTAATCCAGTAGATTGCTCAGAGCTTTCAGGCTGCCAAATCTCTAAAATGATGGCAATGAATTCAAGTTTGAGTGACATAACAATGGGAGGTGACAAACATCTGGCGGTCCTAACAGGCACGAAGGGAATGTCTGGAGATGATGGTGACCCAGAAGTGGGACCATGGTTGACAAGCTGCAAATACATAGATCTTCAACATTTTGTCTCTGGCAAGTTCTATAGGAAAATATACATGAATATAAAAGCAGAAAGCAATGAGCTGACAATTACTCCATTATGGTCACTCTAAGTCTTTGCCTGCCTCTAGTTTTGACAAAATGCTTATTCTTGCTGTTGAATGAACAAAAGAATGACTGTGTTTGTTATTCATTAGGAGATGAAAAGAATGATTTGCTTATCCCTCAGTAATTTCCCATGAAGAAAAGTGATAATAACACTGAGTTGCTTCATCACTAACAGATGCCAACCAATTCCCTCAAAAACATCTGGAGGCTGGAAGAGCAAGCCAATACCCTGCATCAACATTCATGTTGGTGGTTATTTCCACATGAGC
>PVHP010037092.1:0-17539 GCA_004024765.1 Zapus hudsonius
GCCCCAGCCCCTCACTGGGGGATTCTAGGCAGGACAGGAGCTCTACCACTGAGCCACACCCCCAGCCCCTCCTTCAGCAAACTCTCCATTGATGAGAAACACTAAGCAATCCCTTCTATCAACATCCCCACTAATTATACTGATAGCCTCCTCTCTAAGGAGGAGCTAGTAATGGGGGCTTCTCTTTGCCCCCATTACTTCGCAGTTTTCCATATTCATTACATACAGACCAATTTTGGGCCCAAATGAATGAGCTGACATTGTCTTAGGGATGGAACTCTCAGTTAAAGGTTCTTCAATCTCCATTTTGCTCCCAGAGCCCCTGTCTGCTACAAAAATCCTAGCTGTATACTTAGCTCCGAACAGTAGCTGAAGGGAGGGATTTTGTGTTCGCCATTTACTTGAGTAGGGTTTTTCTCCAGTGTGCGTTCTCTGATTGGAATGAACTTGGCCCCGGTGTGCATTCTCTGACTTGAGTGAACTTGGCTTTCCTGAAGGCCTTACACAGTCACAGAAACTTTGTCAACTTTCTGGTACATGGGAAGTAGCCAGTGCTGTGTGGAAATGCTGTGTCTGCCTCCCACATCCAGGGGGGGTGGTTCTCTCCAAGATGGTCGTCAGTGTTCAGTAGGATGGGAACCCTGAGGAAAGCCACCTGTATCCACAGCAGTCCACGATGTGCCAACACTCAATAAATTCCCAGTACCCATCTGGGACTTGGTAACAACTGTCTTATCTGGAAGTTTGTTTTTAGTCTTCATTTGCACATGTAGGGTGGGTGTCTGCGCTCATTTTGCACCACATTTTGCCTCTGGCTTAAGTGGGTGGTTTGGGAATTAAACCCAGGCCTCAGGGTTTGCAAGCAAGTGCCCTTAATCGCTGAACCATCTTCCCCGCCCCATTATAGACATGGTTCAGGGGTGAAGGCATTTGTCTGAAATACCTAACGACCCAGGTTTGATTCCCCAGTACCCATTTAGTGGTGCATGCATCTGGAGTTCATTTGCAGTGGCTAAAGGCTCTCTCTGTCTCTTGGTCTTTCTCGCCCCACCTTTTGCAAATAAATTCTTTAAAATACATTTGGGGCTGGGTATGATGGTGTATACCTTTAGTCCTAGTACTCAGGAGGCCTAGATAGGAGGATCACCATGAGTTCAAGGCCAGCCTGAAGCTACAGAGTGATTTCTGGGTCAGCCTGGGCTAGAGTGAGAACCTGACCTGGGGGAAAAATAGGACAAAAGCAAAAAATATATGTGGGATTTTTTTGGTGGGTGGGTTTTTTTGTTGTTTGGTGGGTTTTTGTTTGTGTGTGTGTTGTAGTCAGCTTTCTCATTGCTGTGCAGAAAGAACCCAATGAAAAGCAGCTTATGGAGAAAACGGTTTATTTTGGCTTATGAACTCGAATGATGTCAGGGAATAATGACAGCATGAGCAGAGGGTGGACATCACCTCCTCCACAGCACTGCAAAAGCAGCAGGAAGGTGTGCTAAACACTGGCAAGGGGATGCTGGCTTATAACCCCATAAGCCCACCCCTGACAACACAGCTCCAGCAAGGTTGTAATTCCAAAATGCTTGGTCAGCTGGGGATGAAGCATTCAGAAGACATTAAGTTTATGGGGACACCTGCACCAAACCACTACAGTGTGTGTGTGCACATAAGTGTGGGCATGCATGCATGTGCATATGTGTGCATGCATGTGTGGAGGCCAGAGGTCAACGCTGGATATTGTTCTAGAACACTCCACTTATTTACTGAGGCAGACTCCCATGTGAACCTGGAGCTTGCTGATGATAGGTGCCGTCCCTGCCTCCCCTCACTGGGATGGGTGGGCTGCCATACCCACTGGGCATTCGTGCAGATACCAGGGATGTGAATGTGGGTCCTCATGCTTGCCGGGTTTACATGCATTCACCACCACACCTGGCTAAAAACATCCTGGAACTGCAGATGTTTTGCATATTTGTCATACTCCTGGTATAGGGTCCCTAAATTGGTCCCTGAAATGCTCCAGAATATCTCCATAGTCACAGACTACTCTCTACCTGGGGACTGATTCGCTTCATTGATTGGCACAAAGAGAAGGGAGAGCCAGGTGTGGTGATGCACACCTTTAATCCCAGTACTCAGGAGGCAGAGGCAGGAGGATCACTATGAGTTTGAGGCCAGCCTGGGTCTACAGAGTGAGTGCCAGGGTAGCCTGGGCTAGAGTGAGACCCTAACTGGGGAGAGAAAGGAGAGTGGGCTGGTTCCATGAGAGGTAGTTGAGACAAAAATGCCCTTTAGAATTAAAGATTTTATTATTAGGAGAGTTCTAGAACTGTGCCACAGGCGTGGTGGGCTCTGAAGCCAGGAAGACCCAGAAAATCTAAAGAACAAAGCCACGTGATCCCCTCCTGTCAGCTTCTGGAGGAAAGGGGAGAGAGATCGTAGAAACAATGGATGAGAGAGGGGGACAAAGGAGGCCTCTAGTCCTTCAGTCTCTTATGGGGAGGGGCTCTTCTGCTGCTGCTCAAGGCAGAACCTGGATCTCACCCTGTAGTCCCAGGCTGGCCTTTAACTCACAACAGTCCTCCTACTTCTGCCTCCCAAGCACGCACACTCACACCACATGTGCATGATGTATGTGTGTGTACATCTATGTGTGCATGTTCATGTGTGTGGAGGTCAGAAGACAACTCTTGAGTATCATTCCTTGCCTTCCACCTCCTTTGAGGCGGAGTCTCTCATTCTCATTGTTCACTGCTGGGATCCAAGGCTAGCTGATCTGCAAGTTTCACAGACATCCTCCTATCTTTACCTCCCATTTGAGGTTGGTGTACGGGGATTACAGAAGCCCACCGTGGCTTCTGGCTTTTATATTTGGCTTGGGAATCTAAATTCAGGTACTCAGGCTTGTACAAGCACTTTATCCACTGAGCCACTTCCCAGCCCTTATTATTTTTTATGTGTAAGATGGGGCTATAGATCAGCTGTAGATCACCTGCCTAGAATCCCCCAGTGAGGGGCTGGGGTGTGGCTCAGTGGTAGAGCCCCTGCCTAGAATCCCCCAGTGAGGGGCTGGGGTGTGGCTCAGTGGTAGAGCTCCTGCCTAGAATCCCCCAGTGAGGGGCTGGGGTGTGGCTCAGTGGTAGAGCTCCTGCCTAGAATCCCCAGTGAGGGGCTGGGGTGTGGCTCAGTGGTAGAGCTCCTGCCTAGAATCCCCAGTGAGGGGCTGGGGTGTGGCCCAGTGGTAGAGCTCCTGCCTAGAATCCCCCAGTGAGGGGCCGGGGTGTGGCTCAGTGGTAGAGCTGCTGCCTAGAATCCCCCAGTGAGGAGCTGGGGGTGTGGCTCAGTGGTAGAATGTCCAGCTTGTATAAGGCCTGGCCTGGATCCCCAGCCAAAGAAAAGAAAAGTCTTGGGTGCTGGAGAAATGGCTCCTTGGTTAAGACACTTGCCTGCAAAGCCTAATGACCCAGGTTCAATTCCCCAGTAATCACATAAAGCCAGATGCACAAAGAGGAGCATGCATCTGGAGCAGTGGCTGGAGGCCCTAGCATGCCATGCCCATTCTCTCTCTCTCTCTCTCTCTCTCTCTCTCTCTCTCTCTATATATATATATATATATATATATATATATATATATATATATATATATATATATATATATATTCTCTCCTCTTTCTGCTTGCAAATAAATAAATGAAAAATTTTAAAGTCTTGTATCCAAGTGAAATGAGAGCCATCCTTTCCCCTTCCTCCCATGATTAACCAATTGTTCCAACGCTATCTGGTGAGTAACTCCTTTCCCAAATGAAATGCTACCTTTATGCTAAATTCCTAATCAAGTTGGATGCTTCTTGTGAATTTGAACCTTCTCCAGTCCCCAATTATTTTACTTTATAATCCTACCTCATTAGTCTCCCTATTACTCTACTTTTCAAAAAGTCAGCTGAGCTGGAGTAGTTAAGTGTGGTCAGCTGTCTATATGGACAAGCCGTTAGATAAGCTGAAAAAAATGAAGCCTAATATAGATCAACAAAATATGTTCACTATGATGTCAGGGATTACACAAATATTCCTTAATATAGATAACATTTTCATAGTGTCCTTATTTTAAGCAGCTATTATTTTTCTCTACAATGCATTCCTGGAATCAGTTTTATTAAGAAAGGAAAGCGTCATCTGTCTTAATAATTACTCATGTCCAATGTCACAACATCCAAGAAATTCCAGTTCTGACAAACACGTCATAAAAGAGGAACATTAGGCTCTGGGTACTATGACGTGGCTTTGTGTCATGATTGTGATTTTTCAGGCCTCAGTGTAACTGTGCCACAAAGCACACCATTCTGTCATTCTGTCTCACGTAAAAATAGCCCTGGAACAAAAATCAAACAGAACATGAGCGATTGTGCTTTTCCCTTTCAGACTTCAGCACAACCGGGAAAAGACTGTAAAAGGCAGACCTCTTAGGCTTTTCAGAGAAAACGGACATTAGCCTTTCTTCATCTAATGCATTTCCCTGAAAAATTCCACTGATCTTATAGCTCTGTGCACTTGGAAAACTTTTAAAATAAATCTCATTTTTTTGTTGTTTTGTTTTGTTTTGAGTTAGGTTTTCACACCCAAAGTTGAGCATGCATCTGGAATTCATTTGTAGCAACAGTTAAAGGCACTTGCTTGCAAAGCCTACCAAACCAGATGTGATTCCCGAGTACCCACTTAAAGCCAGATGCACAAAGGTGGCCAATGCATATGGAGTTTATTTGCAGTGACGAGACCCTGGAGTACCCATTCTCTTTAGGTCTCTTTCTGTCTGTCTCTCTCTGTGTGTTCACAAATCAATAGAAAGTATATTAAAAATTTCTCTCTAAACCAGGCGTGGTTGTGCACGCCTTTAATCCCAGCACTCGGGAGGTAGGAGGATTGTGGTGAGTTCAAGGCCAGCCTGAGACTACATAGTGAATTCCAGGTCAGCCTGGACTAGAGCTAGACCCTAACTCAAAAAACCAAAGAAAAAAATTTTTTTCTCTGTATAAGAGAAATATTGTCCCTATGTAGACAACCTTCACAACAGATGTTAGATTTCTCCATTGGCAAGAGGCTTCAACTGCAGGGTGAAGGACCCCTTTTCCTTCCCAAGTCCCCATCATTTCCCTTCTCTTTTTCTTGTGCTCCAGATGGACCCACATAGATAGTTCTACATGAAGATATATTCTTGGTAAAGATTTATTAAGGCAAATGGACACAATACAAAAACAGCAGGAAAGAGCTATAAATAGATGAAGGCTGGAGGGGTCAGATGTGCACTGTCTTGCACTCTTTGTGGGAATAAAACAGACACCCCTTTGCCAGGAGCCAACTGCAGGGACAAATGTAAGATGTCCTTGTCCTAAAAATCCACTTGAGTCCTAGAATTCAGTCTCTCCATAAGAGTTGATCACACACCTGTTATGTGAGCTGTGGCCTCTACTGATTCCTTCATATCATTTTGTTTGTCTTTTTTTTTTTTCAGGTAGGGTCTCACTCTGGCCCACGCTGACCTGGAATTCACTATGTAGTCTCAGGGTGGCCTTGAACTCACAGTGATCCTCCTACCTCTGCCTCTGCTGGGATTAAATGTGTGCACCACTACACCCGGCCCATATCTTATTTTGTTATGTGCCTTATAATGTTTGACTATGTGGTTAAAATTTTTTTTCTGAGCCTTTCCACGGGCCTTTGATGAAAGGACCTTCCTTCCTGCAGAGAGAGGCCTTGCATGTGATCTTGCCTAGAGTCTGGGAGGCAGGATTAAAGCCAGCACCACTTTCAGGTGACCTGTGTGCTGAGGAGATGGCTCAATGGGTCAAGCGCCTGTTATGCAGTATGAGTATTGGGTTTGATCACCAGCACTGTGTACATGTCAGCTGAACATAGTGACCTGCCTTTTATCCCGGCACTCAGGAGGCAGAGACAGGAGATCCCCTGGGCCAACTGGCTAGCTAGGCTGGCTGGACTGGTGAGCTCTGATTCAAGTGAGAGGCCCTGTCTCAGTAAGGAAAGTGGAGAGGGGCTCAAGGAAGACACCCGACATCAACCTCAGGCCTCCATGTGCACACGGTCTTGCGCACACACATGTACCTGTATGCACGCACACCACATGGCAGGTGACTTCCTGCTTGAGTCCTGTTGTTCCAGTCCTGAGGTTCCAGTGGGGGGTCTACTGTTCCTCAGGATGTCAGGGCTTGTTTTATTAGCTCATGAGCCTATGCTAAATTCACTTCTGCACCCCTGTTGTTATCGGGGTGGATATTGATTGTATCTGATCTGTGGACTTTCACTTCTGTTTCTCTCAAGCTTGGAAATGAGTGAGCAAAACCACAACCCTGTTTCACAATAGTTCCCTGCCAACTTGGCAGATGGCTCAAGGGCAAAAGCAGGCTTTGTTGTGTATCTGTGTGACTGAGGATGGAGCCTAGGGCTTCATGCATGCTGGGGAGTTGCTCCACCGTAGACCACATGTCCACCCCTCACTGGGGATTCTAGGCAGAAGCTCTACAACTGAGCCACACCCCACCCCTCACTGGGGGATTCTAGGTAGGTGCTATACTATTGAGCTTATGCTCTCTTTGCTTTTTTTTTTTAAATTTTGAGCAGAGAGAGAGAATGGGCACCGCAGGACATTTTGCCACTGCAAACAAACTGCAGATGCCTGTGTCACTTTGTGCTTCTGGCTTTACATGGGTACTAGGGAATTGAACACTGCAAGCCAGTGTCTTTAACCACTGATGTATCTCCTCAGCCTCTTCTTTGCTTTTTTTTTTAATATTTTATTTATTCATTTTCAAGCAGAGAGAGAGAGAGAGAGAACATCAGGGCCACCACCTTGTGGGTCTGGCTTATGTGGGTCCTGGGGAATTGAACCGGGGGCCTTAGGCACTGGAGGCAAGTGCCTTAACCGCTGAGCCATCTCTCCAGCCCTGCTTTTTATTTTGATATGGAGTTCTCAGGTTGGCCTTGAACTCATTGAGGATCCCAGGGAGGCCTTGAACTTTTCATCCTCCTGCCTCAGCCTCCTGAGCACCTGGAATGACACTCCTGTCCCCAGGCCCAGCTTAAAAGCAAGCTTTGCTGAAAATTGGTTGATTCCTTTGAGTTGTCTCAGCTCCCAAATTCCTGCCCTGGTAATTCTTCACATTTTCACTGTGGAAGGCTGGCTTGAGTTACCCATGAAGTAGCTGTGGTTTACTCTGCTCCATGTGCTCACCGATGAGTTTTTCCTTTAAGATTCAAGCCAAGGGGTGGAAAGATGGCTCACCAGTTAAGGCACTTGTCTGCAAATCCTAACAACTTGGGTTCATTTCCCCAGGACTTATGTAAAGCTACATGCACAAAGTGACACATGCATCTGGAATTTATTTGCAGGTATACCCATTCTCTCTCTATCTCTATCTTCTCTTTATCTCTTCTCTTCTCTCTCTCTCTCTCTCTCTCCTTGCTTGCAAATAAATTAAAAAAGAAATTTTAACAGGCTGGAGAGATGGTTCAGTGGTTAAGGCACTTGCCTGTAAAGCCCAAGGACCAGGGTTTGATTCTCCTCTAGTACCCACAGAAAACCAGATGCACAAGGTGGCATATGCATCTGAAGTTTGTTTGCAGTGACTAGAGTCCCTGGCATACCCATTCTCTCCCTCTCCCTCCCTCCCTCCTCTCTCTCCTATAAATAAATATATAAATAAAATAATAAAATATTAAAAATAAAAAAGATTCGGGCTGGAGAGATGGCTCAGCGGTTAAGGCACTTGCCTCCAGTGCCTAAGGCCCTGGGTTCAATTCCCCAGGACCCACATAAGCCAGACCACAAGGTGGTGGCCCTGGTGTGCGCTCTCTCTCTCTCTCTCTCTCTCTCTCTCTCTCTCTCTCTCTCTCTCTTTCTCTGTATCTCTGCTTGAAAATGAATAAATATTTTTTTAAAGTAAAAAAAAAAAGATTCAGGCCAAGACCATAATGAAGAAGGCAACAGAAAGACAGATGCTTTGGAACACTGTCTTTCAGACATAAAGTGGTCATTGCTTTCCCAACAGCTGTCATTACCATCTCTAGCACCAAAATTATGAAATATTTTAAATAAAAATTTTAAATAAATTTTTGAAAAAGACTCTGGCAAGGGGCTGAAGAGATGGTTCAGCAGTAAGAATGCTTGTTGCACAAGAATAAGGGCCTGAGGGGCTGGAGAGTTTGCTCAGTGGTTAAGGCACTTGCCTGGGAAGCCTAATGACCTGGGTTTGATTCCCCAGTATCCACAAAGTGGCACATGCATCTGGAGTTCATTTGCAGCAGCTGGAGGCCCTGGTGCGCTCATTCTCAATCTCTCTCTTTGTCTCTCTCTCCCTCCTTAATAAAAAAAATTTAAATGTTTTTAAAGAATAAGGGCCTGAAAGCCGGGCATGGTGGTACACGCCTTTAATCCCAGCACTCAGGAGGCAGAGGTAGGAGGATTGCCTTGAATTCGAGGCCACCCTGAGACTACAGAGTGAATTCCAAGTCAGCCTGGACTAGAGCGAGACCCTACCTCAAAAAACCAAAGAAAAAAAAGGACCTGAGACCACATGAGTTTGATTCTCCAGTACCCACATAAACAGTTGGGTTTGGCCACACACATAACCCCAGTCCTGTAATCCCAGCATCCTGGAGGCTGAGGCAGGAGGATTGTGAATTCCAGGAGAACCTGGGCTGTGTAGGAAGCCCCTGTGTCAAACAAAAAGAAAAAAGAAGAAAGGCAGGGAGGAAGTTCTATATCTCCAAATATAGTCTATTCTAAAGGTGCCAGAATTAGGACTTCAATATATAAATTTAGGGGCAGAGGGAGGGACATCACTCCACCCATGACATATATAAAGCTCAGGCTTTTCTGTTCTATGTTGAACAAAAACTTTCTAAATATATAAAAACTTATCTAAGTGAGTGATTTCTTTACAATTTTCCACTGCTTTCATCCTATCTCAGCTGGTTAAATCAATAAAAGCCTCAGCGTTTTAAAAATACCTTAACAACTTTGACATTGAAGAACATTCAATGTCTTAGTGGCTTCTCGGATTCACTTGATGGATCTTATTTTTCTGAGGAAGCAGCCTGCGCTCGGCTCTTAGTCACAGCTGGCCTAATGGAACACCCTTCTCGCACTTGAACACACGAAAAGTGGTGGGAGAGGATGTCTTTTATCTACTGGGACATTTTGAGTAATCTAGCTGTAATAAGCTGTTCCTCTTGGTGAATGACTGAGCTACCTGACGTGTACCCAATTACCTTCCTAAAAAGTCCATCTGCCACATGTCAAAAGAGGTGATGGAACAAGGGATAATGGCAGTGAGCTGAGTCAAGCAACCTAAGAAGGCTCCCATTACTAGCCAGCAAACCTTGAGAAAATTACCTAACTGATTTCATCCTGTTTGGCATTCGAAAAGGACACAGCTGAATTGGAGAACTTTGATCACTTTTTCAACTTTCAGATAAAATCAAAGGTGCTTGGTCACTTCCTGGTATAAAATTCTAAGGTTTTGGTAAAAATACAGTTCTAAGATTTTAATGTAATGCGAACACCCAGGGGCTAGCTTGATAGCTCAGCTGTTAAAGGCCCTTGCATGTAAAGCTTGCTGACCACAAGTTCGCTCCTCCCCAGCACCCAGGGAAAGCTGGGCACAAAGTGACCCAATGTACCTAGGACAGTGGAAGGCAGAGCCAGGAGACTCCAAAGCTTATAGAGCAGCTAGACTGGCATTTGCTCACAGTGGCAAGAGACCCTGTCTCAAAGAAGGTGGAGGAAGAGCACAGACAGATGCCTCGTGGTTGTCCTCTGACCTCCACAAAGCACCGTAGCATGCATGAATCCATAAAATCCATAAAATATAAAATATTAAAACTGAGGCTGGAAAGATTGCTCAGTGGCTAAAAGCACTTGTTTATAAAAACTACAGGCCTGGGTTCAATTTTTCCTGTAGCCATGTACAGCCAGACACAAAAAGCAGTGCATGTGTCTGGATTTTGCAGTGGCAAGAGGCCCTGGAATGCCCATATTCTCATTCTTTTTCTCTCTCTCTCCCTTTCTCATAAATAATTTAATAATTTTTAAAAATTGAAAAACTCACCCTAGCTTTCATCACAGTGGCCTCATTCTAATACATCCTAAAAAAATGAAGATGATTAAATCAGGCACCTATAATCCCTATAATAGACAGGAGAAGCGAATGTTCAAAGTCAGACTGGGCTAGATAGCAACTTCAAGGTCAGATCCTGTCTCAAAAGAGGCAAAAAGATTATTGCATTAAGCTCTGAACGTGAGCACGATTGCTAAAGCATTACCACCTGACGTGATCCTTTCTTCATGCAAGCAAACACTTTTAAGCCCCAAGCCATCTCCCCAGCCTCGATCCCTTCTGATGTAGACCTGTAGCCCATGGCAGTGACCAGATTCCTAGGGCATAACCATGAACATGTGAATCAGCAGTCATGATTTTGACACAAGATCAACTTTACATTTGTCATGATCTATTTTGTGTTGCTATGGCAACCTACCCAAGACTGGATAAAGAGATCTATTGAGCTCATAGATTTAAAGGCTGATAGTTTGAGATTGGTTGGGGCCATCTGCTCAGCCTCTGGTGAAGATCTTCTGATATTGTAGCAGTTACCTTCCTGTTGCTGGGATAAAACACATAACCAGAAGCAGCTTGTAGAAGGAAAGGGTTTATTCCCTGCCTACTGTTTCATCGTGCCAGGGAAAGCATGGCATGAGCAGAGAGCTAGGCCTCACATCTCCTCTTCACATCAGCAGAGAGGAAGCAACAAGAGTAAGATCCTGAGTACCCCATGGGGCTGGACTATAAACTTTTAGACCTGCCTCCAGTAGTAGCACACTCCTCCAGCAAGGCTCCACCAGCTGGGGACCAAACATGAGAGTTAATCACAGACACATGAGGCAATGAATGGGGACACTCCACATTCAAACTACCACAGGCATCTTGTGGCAGAGTACAAGTCACTTGGTGAGAGAGGAAGACAGCAAGGAGGGGCCAGGTTTGCTCTCCTAACCTCCCACTCGTGGGAACTAATCTCCCACTGCAAGACCCAACTCTCTGCTGGACCAGCAGTAACCCTTTCATGTGGACAGTCACGACTCAAGCACCCCCACACAGACTCACATTGGGCCTCACCTTTTAAAGGTCCCACCACCTTCCAGTGCAGTGAGATGAGCTATGTTTTCAGCACATGAGCTTTTGCGAACAAACCATATGCAACCTAAAACAGCACTCAAGATACATCCTTCTGACTTGGCCTTCAAACTCCTTCAATGTCCAGGAGAGAGAGAGGAGAGAGCGAGAGAGAGGGAGAGAGAGAGGGAGAGAGAGAGGGAGAGAGAGAGAGAGAGAGAGAGAGAGAGAGAGAGAGAGAGAGAGAGAGAGAGAGAGAGAGAGAGAGAATGTGCATATCTCATTCTGTAGCCCGGGCTGGCCTTAAATTCACAGGACTCCACCTGCCAGCATCTCAGTATCACAGGCACAGCCAGTTCCAACGGAGTCATAAAAGTACAAAATTGGGGTTGGGAAGATGGTTCAGTTGGTAAAGTACATGTCTTGCAAATATGAGAATCCAAGTGCAGCAATGCATGTTTGCAATCCCAGGGCTGCAAAGGCAGAGACAGGGCACCTCTGCGCTCACTGGCCCCCTAGTCTAGTCAAATTGGGGAGCTCCTGGTTCAGTGAGAGATCTTATCTCAAAATACAAGGTAGAGCTGAGGAGATGGCTCAGCAGATACAGGCACTTGCTTGCAGAGCCTGATAGCCCAGGTTGAATTTCCTAGTACCCATGTACAGCCAGGTACCCACGTACAGCACAAAGTGGGATATGTGTCTGGAGTTCATTTGCAGGGGCAGAAGCCTTGCGCACCATGCTTTCTCTCTCTTTCTCTCAAATAACTAAAAAATATCTTTAAAAAATAAATAAGGTAGGGGCTGGAGAGATGGCTCAGCGGTAAAGGCACTTGCCTCCAGTGCCTAAGGCCCCGGGTTCAATTCCCCAGGACCCACATGGCCCAGACCCACAAGGTGGTGGCCCTGGTTCTCTCTCTCTCTCTCTCTCTTTCTCTCTCTCTCTCTTTCTCTCTCTGTATCTCTCTGCTTGAAAATGAATAAATAAAATATTTTTAAAAAATAAGGTAGAGAATGATTGAGGAAAACACCTGACATAATTAACCTCTGGCCTACACATACATATGAACATGCATATATACATGCACACCACATACAAATGCAAAAAAAATCTTAAAATTACAAAGTCTCCTGTTTTCCTACATTATTTCTTAGGGTAATACTGAGTATTGAATATCCCATGGTATGAAGGAAAACATCATACAAGTCCAAATGTAAGATCATGTGTGAGGGCTGGAGAGATGGTTTGGCAGTTAAGGCACTTGCTTGAAAGCTTGACAGCCTGGGTTCAAATCCCCAATACCCGTATAAAGCCAGATGCACAGGGTGGCACATGCATCTGGAGTTGGTTTGCAATTGTAGAGGATCTGGCATGCCCATTTTCTTTCTCAATCTCTCTCTCTCTCTCTCCCCTTGTAAATAATAATAAATTTAGAAAAAAAAATTAAGGATCATGGCTGGGTGTGGTGGTACACACCTTGAATCCCAGCACTCATGAAACAGAGGTAGAAGGATTGCTGTTCAAGGCCAACCTGAGACTACATAGTGAATTCCAGGTCAGCCTATAGAGCAAGACCCTATCTCAGAGAGAAAGAGAGAGACTCTTCTGGAAAGGAGAAAATTGCTTCGGAATGAGGCATTATGGTACATTTAAAAAATCTTGTCCTCAGAATTTATGTTGGGTATAAACGTTCTGATATTTAGTAAACTTTCAGTGTTATCAGGAAGCTTTTCCAAACTCCTCTCTTCACGTGACTTCTCTGATATCTAATGGGAGGGCAGCAGGAATCCAGTTCTCTCCCACTTCCTTCGCATTCCTAGGCATCGTTCCAACATGAATTCTCAGATGGTGCCATCACCAGCTGGGGACTTTCCCAAATTGTTTTCAACACTAGAAATCATTTCCCCCTATGGTAACCATATAATCTGTTAAACAGCTTGTCAGCTATTGATGAAAGAACTGATCATGCATAATGGTTCACATCTGTAATCCCAGCGCCAGTAAGGTTGAGGCAAGAACATGACAGGATCAAGGCCAGCCTGGGCTACGTAGCAAGACCTCTCAAAACCAGGTGGGGGAAGGGTATTTTCCAGTATGAATCATTCTGGAAATTAGACAATTACTCCAGGATGAGGCACAATTGAGCACATTAAAAAAAATTCGGGGGTCAGGAGGCAGAAGTAGGAGGATCGCTGTGAGTTTGAGGCCACCCTGGCACTACAGAGTGAGTTCCAGGTTCTAGAGTGAGACCCTACCTTGGAAAAAAAAACTCTTGGAGCTGGGGAGAGGGCTCAGCTTGTAAAGGTGCTTGCTTGCAAAGCCTGTCAGCTCAGGTTCAATTCTTTTTTTATAAACAATTAATAAATAATTTATTTTATTAATTAACAATTAATTAACAATTAATAAACAATTTATTTTATTCATTTTCAAGCAGAGAGATATATATAGAGAGGAGAGGTAGGGATAGAGAGAGCACACCAGGGCCACCACCTTGTGGGTCTGGCTTATGTGGGTCCTGGGGAATTGAACCGGGAGCCTTAGGCACTGGAAGCAAATGCCTTAACCGCTGAGCCATCTCTCCAGCCCAGGTTCAATTCTTAAGCCTCCCATGTAAGCCAGACACAAACAGTGGCACAGATGTCACATTTGTTTTCAGTGGCGAGAGGCCCTGGCATGCCCATATGTGCACACAAACATTTGCAAATAGATAAATAATTTAAGAATTCTTTGTGAAAGGCTGGAGAGATGGCTCAGTGGTTAAAGGTGCTTGCTTGCAAAGCCTGATGGCCTGAGTTCAACTCAGTGGATGTTTCTGTTTTTTTGTTTTTGTTTTTGTTTTTTTTTTTTTTGGTTTCTCGAGGTAGGGCCTCGCTCTAGTCCAGGCTGACCTGGAATTCACTCTGTAGTCTCTGGGTGGCCTTGAACTCACGGCGATCCTCCTACCTCTGCTTCCCGAGTGCTGGGATTAAAGGCGTGAGCCACCACGCCCGGTTTTCAGTGGACGTTTCTGTACACATCCTTTTGAGAGTTTTGAGTGCAGCTCCTCCCTTTCTGGAGACTCAAACCCCTCCGAAAATCTGCCGGCAGCCTCTTTCCCTCCTCCCCGCCCCGCCGCGGGGCCGCGCTCTATAACCGGCCCGCGTGCTCCCCGAGCCCCGCCCCTGACGCCCCTGGGCCCCGCCTCCCCGCGGCGCGGCTACTGCGCAGACGCAGATGCCGGGCTCGTCTCGCGCGTCGCGCTGGGTCCTCCGGACCACCGAGTCGGCCTCCTAGAGCGGCCCCCGCGGAGGCGCCACCCGGAAGTGCAGGCGTCCCGGAGGGCCAGAGCGTCGCCTCTCCTCCCGTTGGCACGTGGACCGGGCTCCGGTGACCGGACCGAGGAGGAGGCCGGGCTGGAGGACTGGGTGACGGGATGCCGAGCCTCTGTGGAGCCTGGAAGAGCACCTGCCCGCCGCGGAGGCTCGTGGCCGCGGGGTGGCTGAGGCCTTCCGGTAGAAGAAATGAGGCTCCCTTGAAGATGCTGGCGGGTGCAGGGGGCCTGGGTGCCCGGAGCTGACGCTGGAAAGGTAAGCAGGGGCGATCCTGGAATCCAGACAGCATCCCGAGTAGTCATGAACGGCATTTCCGTTTCGTTTTGAAACGGGGGCTGGCACCGGAACCCAGGCTAGCCTCGAACCCCCAGCCTCCCAAGACCTGGGACGACAGGTGTGTGCCTCTGGCCTAGCTCTAGACGGCATGTTGAGTCGGGAGATCGGAGCTCTGGTCTTCACTTTGAAATGCACGTAGCAGCCAGGTTGGGATGAGAAAGATCTGCAAGCTGGTTGTTGAAATGTGGTGACTGGATGGAAGCAGAGAGGGCCTGGAATATTACTTCCTTTATGCCGTAGCAGAAAGATGTGATTTCCATTAGACCAAGGCCTCGGTTTAGTTCCTTTCTGGTTTCGAGCCCTGAAAAGAATGCCTGGGTGCACAGGAAAGGGTGGGTGGGTGGATGGATGAGTGGGTTTGCTCCTTTGTTTTCATTTATTGTGTGTGTGTGTGTGTGTGTGTGTGTGTGTGTGTGTGTGTGTGTGTGTGTGATGCATGTGCCTTTTGTACACACAAGTTGAGGCCAGAGGAAGTGAACCTGAAGATCCCATTTTCCTGTTAGACTGAGCAGAGAGCCCCTCCTGTCTTCACTCCCCTCAGCACGGGGGTTACAGGCATACCTGGCTTTTTGTCTGCTGGACCACTTCCCTGCTCCTGGATCTGCCCTTGAAAAGACTTCTTCACTGATTGCACAGCAGGTGCAGCTGAGAAACCCAGGAAGCATGCCTGGAACGAGGATGAACATCCGAAGCAGAATTCTGGCAGGAGGGGTTTTCTGGACACTTCTAGGTTCACCATTGACAACAGGCTGAAGGGCAGAAATCCAAAACAAGTTACAAATGCTGATGGACTCCAGGGAGAGCCCAGAGCCCAGAATCTGTAAGGACCAGGATGAATACCAGTGCTAGGTCTAGTGTTGCCAACCAGAGATGTGACTTTCCTGTCTGCTCAGGCACAAGCCTGAATTGGAGAAGTTCGTGCTTTTGTTTTGAATATTGTCACCTGCATGTATGAGACCCACGTGACTGACTCTCAAGCCTGTAGATCATCCATGACAGTGATGTGTTGTCATTTAATAAAACCCCTCCTTGTCATGTTTGTTATTTGCTTACTGTCTTTGATAATCCGGGAATGTATCTCTTCATTCCTTCCTCCTCCTCTCACGTTATTAACGATTTCATCAAGGAGTATATTACTTATCCAAATAATATTCCATCTTTTTAAATATTTATTTGTGAGGGGGGAGACAGTGTGTGTTAGGGTCTCTCGTCACTGCACACATACTCCAGATGCATGTGCCACTTGTGCATCTGTCTTTACATGGGTACTGGGGAATTGAACCCCTGGCCATCAGGCTTTGCAAGTAAGAGACTTTAACGGCTGAGCCGTCTCCCTGGGTCTTAATATTGCATCTTAACTGTGTTACTACTGTATTGCGTTTCGAAATTTACGAAGCAGGCTTGATGCATTTGTCTGTAATCCTAGTACTTGGGAAGTGAAGGTAGGAAGATCAAGAGTTCAAGGTCAGCCTCAGTTACATAGTTTCAAGCCAGCCTGTACTGCATGAGATCCTGTCGCCAAAAAAAAAAAAGAAAAAAAAAAGAAATAAAGGTTTAAGCCAGGTGTGGTACCACACAACTTTAATCACAGCACTCAGGAGGCTAAAGTAAGTGGATCAATGTGAGTTAGAGGCAGCTTGTGCTACAGAGAGTTGAGTTCTAGGTCAGCCTGGGCTAGAGTGAGACCCTACCTTGAAAAAAAATAAGGTTAATAATGCTGGGCATGGTGGTGCATGCCTTTAATCCCAAGACTCAGGAAGCAGAGGTAGGAGGATGACCATGAGTTCAAGGCCACCCTAAGACTACATAGTGAATTCCAGGTCAGTCTGGGCTAGAGTGAGACCCTAACTCAAACAAAAACAATATACATATAAAAGCATGGGCACAGCAAGACGTGGGTTCAAATCCCAGCTCCTCCACTTCTAACTCTTTAATGTTAGGTGGGTGATAGAAATTTCTAGAACCTGCTTCCTTTCTCATGAACCAAAGGAAACTAATAATAGCTTCTTCCTGATTGTGACATTTTTGGCAATGTGGCATAAGTGAATGTTCTCTCGGTGGGAGAAAATAGGTTAAGAGCAGAATGGGGTGTCCGGTGCCAGTGGGTTTCATTGTCACACCCAAGCCAGCACTGAATGACAAACAGTGTTTGTGAGAAAAGAAATGTACTGAGCTCCACTTAGAATTGAAAATGTAGGCCCAGTGACACTGTCCCTTTCACAGGCCCTAGTGAGGGTGCCCACAGAGACCTACCACAAGGAGAAGCCTTTCAGCTGAGAACTTAGGGTTCATTGAGGGTTTACCAGGCCAGTTAAGGCAAAAACCTGTTTGTCAACTCAGTCTCCTCTCACATCATTCCATCAGCAGATTCCTACCTGCTCTCTGCTGAACATGCATCTGGAAGTCTTTGTATTTGTGCAGTGCTGTGTGATGGAATCCAAGGATTCGCTTGTGCTAGGTAAGCACTCTAGTTCTGAGCCCTCACTGGGGGGTTCTAGGCAGGAGCTCTGCCACTGAGCCACACCCCAGCCTCTCACTGGGGGATTCTAGGCAGGAGCTCTACCACTGAGCCACACCCCAGCCCCTCACTGGGGATTCTAGGCAGGAGCTCTGCCACTGAGCCACACCCCAGCCCCTCACTGGGGATTCTAGGCAGGAGCTCTACCACTGAGCCACACCCCAGCCCCTCACTTGGGGATCTAGGCAGGAGCTCTTCCACTGAG
>PVHP010037093.1:0-17564 GCA_004024765.1 Zapus hudsonius
CAGCAAGAAGGACGCTACCACGAGGTTCTTCTCCACAGCAATTTATTTGAGAAACCTTGCAAGTTACAATGTTACTAGTAGCTACTTATTCTTCTTTCTTCTCTTTCTTCCCTCGCGCTCAAGATGTACAGGAATTTTTAAGTCCAACTACAGCCTATCAGCATTATATACGTATGCATTCACAATTGGTCCCAATACATGGAAGCATGCCAGGCATTAAGCCATTTCCATACAAGGAGACAATAAATTCTCTGGAATGCACAACACGTGGAGGTAAAGAACAGAGGCCAGCGCCATCTTTCTCAGCAGGCACTCAAACAAAGAAAAAAGCCCGCGCTGCCTCCAGTGGGCGTGGCAAGGCTTGGCCCTGGGAATGGGGCTGGACCACCTCTGCCCCTTACCTCACAGCTCACAGGAACGGCCCACTACACCATTCCACTGTGGGCCCTCCTCAATGGGAATGCTGATGGAGATTGAGGGCTATGTATTTTGTGATCAGCAGTCAGTCATTGGGTGGGGGACATTTAATTCCTCTGGATATTCCCCCCACAATGGCTGTTACAATCTTTCTTCTGCAAAGTTCCCAGAGCCATGTTGGGTGAGTTTTTTTAATGATTTATTCATTTATTTTCAAGGAGAGAGAGAGAGAGAGAGAGAGAGAGAGAGAGAGAGAGAGAGAGAGAGAGAGAGGCTTATGTGGGTACTGGGGAATTGAACCTGAGGCCTTAGGCACTGGAGGCAAGTGTCTTAACCACTGAGCCATCTCTCCAGCCCTGGGTGAGTTTTAAGTCTACTCTATTGTTGATCTTTTAGCAGCTTCTCTATTTCTGCGTTGGAACGTTGTATCTATGGTCTCTGACTTCTTTACACTGGCTTGGGTTGTCAGGGTTGCTGTGGAAACAGCCCTCTTGCTCATCTCTCCACTTCCTTTGTGGTATCACCTGGGCCCTTGAGGATGTGCTAGGGGTGTTTCATATCCCATGTTTGAGCCTTTGTTTACTCAATAAATACTGAGTAGTGGTATTACTTATGATTCTTCAGAGAAACGGAAAACACACACACACACACACACACACACACACACACACACACACTACATGGCTGAAGAAATAGCTCAGTTTGTAAAGCTCTGGTCATGTATGGAAGAGGACCTGAATTTGATCCCTAGTACCCACATAAAGACTGGGTAGGGTAGCACATGCCTATAATCCCAGAGCTAAGTAGGCAGAAATAGGAGGATACCTAGGGCTTCCTGGCCAGCAAATTTAGCCTGGTTAGTTAGCTCCAAGCCAATGAAAGACAATATTTCTGAATAGGACACCTGAGGTTGTCCTTTGGCCTCCACATTTGCAGAAACATATATGCACACACACACATGTACACAAATATAAGTACACACACATCCTATATGCACACACATATACATAGTATAATAATATACATATCATAGCTATATAAATATGACAAATATTGCCAAGATAGATTGTGGAAGACAAAATGGGAGTATTTTAATTAAAGAATTTATTTATTTTGTTATGAAGTCACAATAGAGTCACACACAGTAGTGAAAAGAGGATTCCATTGGGATTATTTGGTTTAATTCCTGTGGCCTTATAGTTGAGGTGTGTGAGTGATTTTGCATCCAAATAATTGCCTTTAAAATAACATATGCAATCAGTAGCTGATACCATATTTATGTGGTCTTTATATTGATCTACATAATCTCCTGATACTTTCTGTCTCATTGCAGTCTTCCTTGATTCCTACCTATTAATTTGGGGATTCCCTATCTTAACTATACTACACATTTGCAACAACTGTATCTTTTTATATGCCATGCCTAGAAAGTAGAGAATCACCCACAAGCTTTTAGTATTTCACTTCTGCTAGTCTCATGGAATGATTCTATTTGAGTTTCAGGACTTGCACATTTGTGTTGCTGTTAACCCTGTATCTTTTATGGAGTTGACTGAGAGTTTAGTTAGAAAAGAATACTAGACAAATTAAACAGTAATTTTCTCCACTCTACATACATTGATTACCTCTTATTTCTTTAATATTTAGAAACCTTCAGATCATATGTGGGTCTTAAGCTGTGAAATTGCCTTTCCAAAGTTCTGCTTGTTCCATAGTGGTTTATCCAGAGATGCTAGAAGCAACCAACCAACATCATTATTCACTCTACTTTTCTGCAAATATTCAAAAATTTTAAATGCCAAGTCCTTAAATTCCTTGCTCTTCATACAAGAGGTAACTCAGGATCACCAAATACATCTGTCTCACAAATCTTTTTATATAGTACAAACCACAGATTATCAGTGCTCTCCTTATTAACAGCAATAGTACTCTCCTTATCACTGGCAAAATCGCTCTCCTTATTAGCAGTAGAGCTTTTAATAGCACTGAAGTTGAAGAGCAAACACCAGATAGCACCAAGCCCACTAAAGAAACAATTTTATTTTTCTAGTATCACGCCTGGTACCAAATTCTGTATTAGTCAGGGTTATCTAGAGAAACAAAACTAACAGAATGAATTGTGTTAACAAAAAAATGGGAGGGGAAATTTATTAGACTGGCTCATGACAGTCCCACAATAGCAGTCTTCAAACCTGAGAATTAAGGAACAAAACCAGTAACCACTCAGTCCAAATGACTGGATTCTTCAGCAGTTCCAATCCAGTACTGAAATCCTGAAGGCTTCCTGGGGAGCTACTGGTCTTCAGTCCAGGCTGGAAGACTAAGGAAACTTTGTTCCAATATGAAGAGCTGTGCCAACATCCAAGCAGATAGGCAGGCAGGGGGAGAGAGAGATTTCTTCCCTTTTATATTGACTTAGGGTCCAGTCTTGCAACCCTTCCCCCAAATTGTTGACTTCCTGAGTCTCTGAAATTTCCTTCCTGCAATGCACTCCCAGGAAGGAATGCCTGTCTCTAGTTCCCTTGAGCTTTATAACATCCTGCTTCAACTGAGAGGGCTGTCTTCCTATAAACAACCACAGAGACCCACCCAACATTACTAAAAAGCTCAAGTTGACAACCAATCTTAACCATCACAGGCACTGATTGGAAAAGAGTGGGATCCTCTAAATTGAGATGAGGTTGTAAGGCAAACACTTGAAGAATCTGGGGACATTGACCCCTCAGATTCTGAAGAAGTTATTTTGCCTGAGGAAGTAGTTCCCCTCTCTTAGCAGCAGTTGCTTCTGCACCCCAGGCATATTACCTTTTTTTTCCTTGTCTGAGGGAATTATTCCTTCTTTGTCAGAGGAACCTGCATTGCCCTGTAGGAGGTGCTAGACAAGACCATAAACCTCAGTCCCCACCCATCTTTGCCTCTAGGTTTATAACCAAATAGGTGAAGAAGGCTCCTAAAGGTGAGTGAAAAAGCTTGATTCTAGAGAAGGTGAAATATACCCTTAAAGAACTTTAAGATTTTTTTAACTTGTATAAGCAGAAACATGGGGAATATTTGTGTGAATGGATTCTAAGAGTTTGGGGTAATGGAGAAAGAAATATAAGATTGGATTGGGCTGAATGTATTGAAAGGGTCCCATTGACCAGTGATTATAGATTGAACAATGGAACTTGTACAGTTAGGAGTGATACCAATAGTTTATTTGATTGGTTGGCTAATATATGGATCCAAAGATGGCCCACTGTGAATGAGCTTGAGCTGCCTGATATCCCTTGGATTAATATTAATTAAGAAATTAAAAGGCTTACAAAACTTGGAATGATGGAATGGGTTTATCATGTAAACTCATCTTTGCCCCCAAAATGGAAGGTTCCAGAAGATGTGACTTTAACTAAGACTATAAGTAGCAGATTTGTGAGGGGTGCTCCAGCACATTCAAAGTTCCCAGAAGTTGTAGTTGTAAGCAAGACATTATGTTGGGAGCTGCAGCTGTTGCATTAGATGAATGAGATGCAATGGTTGTATCTAGATCTTGGAGTAACAGGGGCAAAGTGGAAGCACTAAATCACCAAAGGAGAGGTGAACAAGTTTACTGTAATGAACAGCATAGGCAAAACAATGCTCATGCTGGTATGACTGGTATAGACTTTTGGTACTGGCAGATTAATCATGGTGTTTCCAGACATAAGAAGCCTACTAAATTTCTGCTTGATCTGTAAATTCAGAAAAGTTCCAGAGCAATGGAATTAAAGGCTACTGGGCTTTATTGTAACAGAGAATCAAGGCCTCATAACCAATTTCAAGACTTGAATGATTTTACAGATCCAGGACCCCTTTAATGAAGGGGTGGCAAGATCCCCTTGAGGAAGGACCATTCTGCCACCTGCAAATGTTTCAATGTTAAGCTTAGGCGTATCTTTCCTCAGAGGTACCTATGGACTTTTGATCAGGTAATTGTACTTTGGGGAAAAGGAAATAATCAGACACTTTGGAGCCTATTAGACACTGGATCTGAACCAAGGAACACCAAACAGCATCATGGCCTCTCAGTTAAAATAGTTGCTTATAAAGGTCTTGTAAGCCATGGAGTTTTAGCAAATGTTCCACTAACAGTGGATCCAGTGCATCCCCAAACTCATCCTATGGTTACTTACCCAATCCCAGAATGTATAATTGGGATAGTATACTAAGAAGTTGGCAGAACCCCTACATTGGTTCCTTGACTTGTTGAATGAGGTATATTATGGTTGGAAAGGCCAAATGGAAGCCATTAGAGCTCCCACTGCCAAGGAAAGTAGTGAACTAAAAACAATGCTGTATCCCTAGATGGATTGGAGAAATTAATGCCAATAATAAAGACTTGAGTAATGCAGGGATGGTTTGTGGTTCCCACCACAACAACTCCGTTTACCTCTCCTATCTGGCCTCTTCAGAAGACAGATGGATCCTGGAGCATGAAAGTGGATTATCAGAAACTTAATCAAGTGGTGACTCCAATTGTAGCTGCTGTCCCTCATGTGGTTTCCTTCCTCGATATTAACACATCTCCTTGTACCTAGTATGAAGCTATTGGTCTTCCAAATGCTTTCTTTCCCATACTGGTCCATAAGGACCACCAGAAGCAATTTGTTTTTAGCTGGCAAAGTTAGCAGTACACCTTTACTGTTTTACTTCAAGGTTATGTTAACTCTCTACAGGTTCATCTGCTGGGATGAACCTGCAAACCAGGCATATTTAACAGAGGAAAGGATTTACTGAAGCTACAGATCCAGGGATAGTTCCATACAAGTAGAGAGAGAAACCCATCACCAACATCATATACACAACAACAAAACAGGCAGGCAGGGGCAGAGAGAGAGAGAGAGAGAGAGAGAGAGAGAGAGAGAGAGAGAGAGAGAGAGAGAGAGAGAGAGAGAGAGAGAGAGAGAGAGAGAGAGAGAGAGAGAGAGAGAGAGAGAGAGAGAGAGAGAGAGAGAAAGAGAGATATTTTCTCCCCCTCTATAGGGCAGGCTATTAAAACCCTCAGAGTCTCTGGAATTTCCTTCCTGCACTGCCATTGTAGGAAAGAATGTGTGTGTCTAGCTGCACTGAGCTTCCTTACATCCAGCCCCATTTTAAGGGGGCTGCTTTCCTGTAAACAGCCTCAGAGACCCACTCAGGATTACTACAAATTCAAGTTGACAACAAAATCTAAACATAAAAACTTGTGTCCTATGTTAATACTCAACAGAAGGTGTCCTTATTGGAGGATGACTTTAATAATCAAGTAGATAAGCTGATCCATTTTGTGGATAGTGGCCAACCTCTTTCCTCAGCCATCCCTGTCATTGAAAAATGGACCCATGAACAAAGTGGCCATGGTGGCAGGGATACAGGTTATGCATGGGCCCAACAACATGGACTTCCATTAATGAAAGCTGACCTCGCTACAGCTGCTGCTGAGTGCCTAATCTGCCAGCAGCAAAGACCAGCACTGAGCCTTTGGTAGGGTAGCATTCCTCTGGGAGACCAGCCAGAGACTTGGTGGCAGGTTGACTATAATAGACCACTTCCATCATGGAAAGGGCAACATTTTGCTGTCACTTCACAGCCAAGGAAGTGCAGCAAGGGCTCATAATCATGGAATTTACTGGTCCTAGCATGTGCCCCATCACCATGAAACAGCTGGCTTAATAGAATATTTGAAATGTCTTAAAAAATAGTTACAGTGCCAACTAAGTGGCAATAGCCTGGAGGGCTGGGGCAGGGTTCTACAGTAGGCTGTGTATGCTCTGAGCCAGCATCCTATATATGGGACTGTTTCTACTATAGCCCAGATTCATATATCCATGGATCAAGGGGTGGAAATGGGTCACCCCAAGTGCCCTATTAGCCAAAATTTTGCTTCCTGTTCTGGCAACTTTATGCTTCTATGGCCTAGAAAACTTGGTTTGAGGGGGACATGCTTTTTCCAAGAGACACAAAGCACATTCCTTTGAACTGGAAGCTATGACTCCCCTTTGGCCACTTTGGGCTGCTGATATCCTCCAGTCAACAATGGGGTTACATTGTTAGTATGGTTAATTGATCCAGACTATCAGGGAGGATGTCTGGAGTGCAGGCAGTTTCTATAGGGCACCTCTTGGTGTTTCCATGCCCTGTTATCATAGTCAATAGGGAACTACAACACCCCAATTGAGGTAAAATGATAAATGGCTCAGATCCTTCAGGAATGAAAGAATGGTTCATCCCTCCAGGTAAAGAACCAAGACTTGCTGAGGTGCTTGCTGAAGGTGGTGGATATACAGAATGGGTAGTAGAAGAAAGTAGTCACAAATACCTGCTATGGCGACATGAACAGTTACAAAGATGAGGGCTGTAATTGCTATGAGTTATTTTTTGGCTTTGCTAAGAATGTTTGTGCATATGTGCACCAATACTTTTTTCCCATTTCTTTTTTATGTAATTAACATTAATTGAGATTATATAATTAGATAACCATTGTTGAATTTATATTTGACTTATTATATATTAGAGACTAAGCATTCCTCAAGAGACCTTGCCTTGTGTTGGGGGGAGATTATATATGGGAAAGGGTTAGAAGACCCCACCCTAAGGCCTCCTCCTGCCAGGCTGCTGGTGATTGTTGTAACTTGAACATGTATCCATCCGTTCATCTATCCATTTGTGGGCAATGGGATGAAGTTTCCTCATCTTTCCAGCCTGGACTAATGACTAGTGGGCCTCCAGGGAGCATTTAAGCCTTCCATGCTGGATAGGGGCTAATGAGGCATCTAGACTCGTGAACTGAGTGGCAAACAGTTCCTTAACTCTTAGGATTGCAGACTACTATTGCAGAACTGCCATGAGATAATCCAATAAATTCTCCTTTTACTACAATTCATTCTATCGATTCTGTTCCTCTAGAAAACCCTAATATTCCACTTCATACATATTAAAAGAATAATACAAGAAGCTATTACAATCATAAACTTCTATGCATCAAACACAGGGGCACCCCATTTTATAAAGCAAAATTTACTAGACAATAAAACAGATATAAATCTCAATACAATAATATTAGGAGACTTTAATACCCAACTATCATCAAAGCAAAAATCGTCAAGGGAGAAAAACAATGGATCTGAATAACATCATAGATCAAATGGATTTAAAAGACATCTACAAAAGATATTACCCAAATTCTATGGAATATACATTCTTAGCTCATTGAACTTTCACCAAAATAGACCATCTAATTAGGACATGAAGCATGTCTCCATAAATTAAGAAAATTTGCATAATCCCCTGTAGTATATCTAACCACAATGCTTTAAAGATAGAAATCAACACCACCAGTAACAACTGAAAACACACCATAGCCTGGAAACTGAACGACTCAATATTAAACAATGAATGGGCTTTAGAAGAAGTCAGAAAGGAAATCCATACATTTATTAAACTTGAGACAATAAAATACAACATATCAAAACTTAATGAATACCTTGCAAACCAAATTCAAGAACACATCAAAAGCATATCCAACTCTCTCAAGTAGGACTCATCCCAGGGATGCAGGAATGGTTCAACATACAGTAATCGATAAATGTAATTCACCACATGAATAAACTTAAACATGAGAATCTCATGATTATTTCAATAGATTCAGAAAAGGTCTTTGACATGATACAACACCCCTTCATGTTAAAACACTGGAGAGACAGGCATGTGATGTAAAATATCATCATACTGATACTTTTTGTACAATTAATATACAGTAATAACATATTGATTAAAATAAATGTTTATTACAATGTTCTTATGTAATCTGAAATGCTTGTTATTCTGAACATTACAATAGGTAATGTCATATTTTATCCTGACACTTGGATATAATTTTTGTATGGGAATGTTTCTTAACTTAAAGTTTCTTTGTTCCCACATAGAACATGTACACACATAAAAACCATAGTTGTAGTATCAACACTGAAATCATATTGTCTAGTGATTCTTATGGAGTATATAGTGTTATTTAATGTACAACGAAGAGCTACATATATATGTATATGTATATGTATATGAGTAGGTAGTAGAAAAGAAATACCAACATTTGTATCAGTCAATTCCATTCAACCTATGAACTTCTTTTAAGATAATACCAGATATAAATTATCTGGGATATATGTATATACTCTGTAACTATTAAGGACTATATTTATATAAGATATTACTATTATTTATAAATGAATTTAACATGAAATAAAAGTTTATGCTTACCTACATGAGAATAATGATGTGTTCTAAATATTAACTTCTAAACTCCATAAAGGCCCTAGAATTTGATTACCTCATTCATTATAGTTAGAGTCTATCATGATGCCTTTCCAGGAATAAATGTCAAGAAATATTTGTAAGATGATAGAATGATTGAATTAGAAATGCTAAAAAACTATAGTTTATTGAAGTTTTCTTATGAAATCGGAATAATCTCAAGTATTTGACATCATTTTTACTTATCTCCCTCATTACCTTACCTTCTCAAAAAATGCCACCACTATTCACATAGTTGTTCTGATTGGAAACATGCATAATATGTAATATTTCCATTTCTTTAGTTCACTGCATCTTAAAAAGAAGTAATGTACAATTATTTTATATCCTACTTAGATCTATAAAATATAAATTAATCATTTGTAATTTTTAGTCATAGTGATTAATCAATTTGCATTTAATATTTCCAATGCCAAGGACAGACTGGTATACAAGTTATAACTTCAAAATTTCTATCTTAAATATATATTTTCAGAGAGCCTACAGGCACATTTCATAAAGTAGAAAATTTTAAAAAATCTTTAGATTCTTTAATGACTTTTAAATATATAAAGGGGTTGTGTGTTAAAGAACACTGAAACTGCCATTTTCCATTATTTTAACTACATTTGGAAATAAACTGTCATTTCAAAATTTTTCTTCAGCAGAGATTACATTCTCTTTTGAGTTTTAACTAACAGTAACTTTTGGGAGTATCTTCTCATTCATACCAAAATAAAACAATAAAAGAAGCTATAAATTTTAGTCTAAGGCATAACATATTAGAATAATTTTCAAGATTAATTATGATTAAACCTTAAGTCATCTTATTTTTTTATTTATATGAAAAGCATGCCAAATAGCAAAAGTTAAAACTAAGGACCATTATTGAGGACAGGAGTTTTTATGTGCATTAAACTATATATTTTCCTAAGGAAAATGTACCCAACATTAATATTATTATTATTACTAAACCCAGCTAAACAAAAATAAATTATATTAAGCAGGTGATATGTTTAATTATCTTTGATTATCTATATTGTTTTCCATTTTTATTTAGTCAACATTTTCATGGAAAGGGTTATACCAGGAATACTTATAACATCAGATAATAATAAATTATGATTTGCAATTAACATAGCTCTTACTTAGGACAAAAGGTTAGCAACGCAATGGAAATTTTCAATATCAAATGGGAAATCATGTCTGAAGTCCACCTAATAAGCACTCATGAGTCTAATGTAAGATGGCATGCAGATATTAGTCATAGTGTCAGCCTTTAGGATCTGCCAACTTATATCTAATACTAGATATGCATCATAAATAGTTGTTATTTTAAGTTATTACCTGGGTCAGTACTTATCTATGCAAACTGTAGTTGGGGAAGAGGCAGTCATTTTTCTAATTTAGTAAAATTCACAACACATATATGCATATACAAACACAGACTCAGAGAGGCTTGAATGAATCCATTTGTCCAAATAAATAGATGATTTGGATTCAGTGGATATATGTTCTATTTCTGCTTCATTTTTTTCTGTATAAGAGCAAACAAGTATAGGATTTTCATGGCTTAGACTATCCTTAAGTGAATATTGCTGGTATATGTTTGATAGTAAAAGATTCCTGATATTTAAGAATATGATAATAAGCCTTGTTTTCAATATGTACTACACAAAGTCTCCTCAAATTGACCATTTCAAACATTAATTCTCAAAAAACATTAATTCTCTGAGATGTGGATTATAATCATCTTCATGTTATCATTGAAATCATTGTGTATTAAAGATGTTATACACTCATTTGAACAAAATGATACAGTTAGAAAATCATAAAGTCTGGGCTGGAAAGATGACTCAGTGGTTAAAGGTGCTTGCTTGCAATATCTGATGCCCTGTATTTGGTTCCGCAATGTTCACTTAAAGCCAGATTCAGGCCGAGTATTCTCTCTCTCTCTCTCTCTCTCTCTCTCTCTCTCTCTCTCTCTCTCTCTCTCTCTCTCTCTCTCTCTCAATCTCTCTGATAAATGAATACTACTTTTTTTGAAAAAATAAAATGAGGGGATAGAGAGATGGCTCAGTGGTTTAAGTGCTTGCATGCAAAGCCTGATGGCCTGGGTTTCATTCCACAGTACACACATAAAGCCAGATGCACAAAATGCACAAACATTTGGTTTATGTTAGCTGCAGGAGGAGGCCAAGGGTTTGCAATTCTCTATACCCCACTATTTCTTCAAATAGTAAATAATTAAAAATAAAAGGATAGAGTCTGTTAGATAAGATCTGATATTAAAATTCAAACTCAGGACTGGTCGGGCCTAGAGGAACACTGTCTACCATTTCCTAGGATAAAGGAAGTGTTATCTTTATACTGTCTTATAAAGTAGCCACTAGCCATATTTTGGCAAGAAAATACTTCAAATATAGCTAGTATAATTGAAGAATTAAATTTAATTTAATGTTAATTTGAATTCAAGTGAAAATGTCTACAGGCTATTAAACTAAGGTGTGCACATCTCAAAATTAGTCCTTAATCCACAAGTTATATGTCCTTTATTAAGCATGTTATATGGGTCAAGCAATAAGCAAAAATTTGTATAGGCATAGTCTGTTTGAATCCTAATGATAAAACTGCCCAGGAAGAACTAGGGTTAGGCACATATTATTTTTGAATAAGATATATAAAGAAGTAAATTTATCCAAGATCACATAGCAAGTAAGGAGATAAGGGGTTAAGAATGAGAATTTTGAAGTGACTCAAAAAAATGTCATTTCTGATGTCCTATATTTGTGCAACAATGCAGTTCCTAATCTTTCTCATGTACAAGCTCACACAGTAACTATTAAACAAAAGACCTTTATACTTTTTGAAATCTTTAATCATAATGAAAATTGGCATATAACCATGTACATAATTTATTTATAATCATTTATACTATCCCGACTAAGTGCTCAAACAAAGGAAATGAGCAAATTAGATTATACTACATAAAGAAATCCTTACTAGAAAATATGAAACTCAGGCTGGATGACATTTCGAAAGATAGAAAGAAGGGGTATCCCTGACCTGAGGGAAAGTATGTGTAAACACAAAAGTAATCTTTTTTTATTTTTCACTGTATAATTTCAGCATGTGAAAAAAATACAAACATGTGACCTGGCTGGAATAGAATATTCATAGTCAGGCAATGAAATAGAAAATAATGGGCTAAATATAATTCTGAAGGACCCTGAAGTCACATTCAAATCAGATTTTTTTCTCAAATGATCTTTGTATACAAGTAAAATAAAATATTATGGAGTAAAAGCTTCTTAAAATACAGAGTTCTACTATTGTTTATATAATTAGTCTATAGGATTCACCAAGATTTGACCTAATGATGTTGTCTATAAAATGAACCTAAAATAACAATCAATCATAATAAACTTCCCATTGGAGTTGGCAAAGTAATCAAAGATCTCTATTTAACATAATATTCACAACACTGATGTAAAAAAAGTTCAATATGTATCTTACTCAACATGCTTATAAAAATGACTAAAATGTCTGTTATCAAATGCCTATCTTCCGTGAGAAATTGTTATAATCTATTTAAATGCATAACTCATATGAAAAGCAAGTAACATTGGCCAAGTTATGAAATCAGGTTATATACCGATTAAAAGATGAATAAAGAAAATGTGCCATGTATCTATAGTGGAGCTTTATTAACCGATAAAGAAGAATAAAATTATTATGTAATTTGTAGGAAAATGGATGCAACTGTTATACAGCTAAACAAATAAGTCAGATTCAGAAAAAGAAATATCACATGTTTTCTCTCATTTGTGTAATATACTGCTTCATATGTGTTTGTTTATATGTGTATGTATATATGTGATAAGAAGTTGTAGGGAAGTCATTTGGAAATAGATAAGCAAAAATGAGAGAGGAGGGAGACAAGAGAGGGCAATGTGACAAGATATACTAACAAAGCACACAATATACCTATGGGAATATGTTAATAATGAAGCCCATCATTTTGTACAATGAATTAATATTAGTAATAAAAACAACAACTTCTGAAAATGTGATCTAAGTATTTAGATTTGAGAAACTCAGTTTGAATAGGAATTTAAAAGGGAAAAATTGGAGGACTGTGACTATTGGAAAATTTGAGAAAGATGAAACTAAAGCATCATTTGTTAGTGCTTGGGCTATTTAGGATGAGGAGACTAAATGAACTATGCCTAATTTAGACTATGGCCAACACTCAAAAAGTTGGACGATAACTTTATACATAATCTACTAAAATGAAGAAAAGACTAACAGAAATCAATTATGAAAGCATTTTAGACTGCAATTTTATAGAGTAAAAATTAGGATTAATAGTAATTCTTAATTTCATGTAGATCAAATCAAATTTATTAGTCTGCTTATGTAGGGAGAGACAGAGCTGTTATACATCCATTACTCTTACCTGAGTTTTATTTAAGGAATAGAAAACTAAGCTGGGTGATCTTCAGCAAAGCCAGTCACAGATGTCTGCAGGAAGTGCATGATAAATTTGAGTGGGTGAGTGCAATGGAAGCAAAGGACAGAGGGGAAATAGAAAATGCTACAAAGTAAATGAATGTATGCCCAGGGGTTATGCATGCAGTCCAGAAATAATTACAGTTGAGAGGGTGGGGAGTGTTGGGTTTTAAAGGGCAGAAGAGAGGAAAAGAGAAGTGCAAAATCTAATCAAGCATGCAAAAGGAGCATAATCTATCAAGCTGAGGAGCAAAATGCAATGATAAGTTAATGAAGTTTAAGACATGAGGAAGAGTGATTTTAAAATACACAAAGAAAGAAATGAAAGGAAATTTCAGAACAAGATGTTTTTAAACAATGTTTTTTTTTCAGTGCTTATCCATATCCATCAAAGCAACAGGAAAACTCATTGATGGTACATGCTTATTGACAAAGAAGTTCGGACAAGAGAAGAGCAGAACTGGTTCCTTTCTGAGCAGAAATATAAGAAAAGAAGGAGAAAATAAAGGAAGAAAGGAACTCTATGATTTTGTTTTCCTAGAATAAGCATGTTACTGTTCACACAAAGTAATGAACATTTCTACCACATTCTGTATAGACCATGGTAGAAAAATATATATATATACATATAATATTTTGGTTTTTTAAAATAAAGATCAAACTGTGTAACTCTTTTGTAGCTAACTTTATTTTCATTAACTGTGTGTGTGTGTGTGTGTTTGTGTATGTCTGTGTGTGTGTCTGTGTGTCTGTGTATCTGTCTGTCTGTCCGTCTGTCTATGGGCACCCCATGGTTTCTTGTTGCAGCAAATGAATGCCAGTCTGGCTTTATGTGGGTGAGTGGGCAATTGAATACAATCTGGCAGGCATAAGAAGAAAGTACCTTTAACCACTGAGCAATCTCCCCAAACCCAGAACAGCCAACTTTCACCATTTCCATTCATAGACTTACCACCTCACATTGTGAAATGCTTACATTTCTCTCTGAATTTTTCATACTTCCCTATCACAAATTCATGCTGTCTAAACTTTTCTCAACTACTTCATTAGGTTTAAACTTGATCTCAGAATCTTTTTCTGTATATGGATGATTTATATAGTTTAACATTTAAAATTAGGTTTTGGTTTCATCATCATGGACTACTCATTCTAATTTATTCTCATCATGTATTATTCTCCTATAAATGAAATATAAATGAAGTTTTAGTAATGCTTTTACCTTTTTTATTTTCCCTCTTCATTTGACTTAGAAAAAATTCAGCAGAAATATTCTAAATACCATTTTAAAACACTGTGGTGGTCTGAATATAAAATGTCCCTCAAAAACTAAAGTGTTTTACTACTTATTTCTTAGCTGTTTGGGAAGGTTATAAACTTATAGATAATGGAGCCTTGAAGGAGAAAATATTTCACTTCAGAAGTTGGAGAGAGAGGAGGAATTACAGTGCATCTCTGCTTCCTGTTTCTCTCTTACCCTACACCCACCTCTTTTTCTCTCTCTGCTTCTTCCCTAATCATGTGTTGATGCCACATTATATTTCTGCTCCTTCTTTGCTTTTTCCATCACAATGGATTCTACCATTGGAAATTGTAAGCTGAATCCAGCCCTTTTCTTTCCATAAACTGTTTCTGGTCAGGTATTTTGTCTCAATGGAAAGTAATTGATACACATAATTTATTAGGTACCAGTTACACAATAGTGAAAAAGATAAATGATCCAATGAGGTAAGGACAATCAAGAAGTAAGTTAACTTTAGGAAGAACAATCTGTAAATGGAAATAAAGAGAACATGGTATAAAATTATGGAGGACAGTTTAATATGTTGACAAAGGAATTATTAACTATTTTAGCTTTTTTTATTAGTGGTGCATATAAAATCCAGGGCTTTGCACTTGATAGGTAAATGGTATATCACTGAGGTAAAACCCCACGGCCAGGAAGGATTATTGGATATGATGACATTTCACTTATGATTATGAGGGGAAGGGGACAGCCACTTCAACTCTTCTTCAAATTATGGATATCTTTTTGTGTCTCATCATACTTAATAATTTGAATCTAGAATTTAATTATTTGATGATTAAAGTACCAGACCTGAATGAAGAGTATATATATATATATATATATATATATATATATATATATATATATATATATATACACACACAAAACTCGTAAAGCACAGATCATTCTCAATGGGGAACGACTCAAGGAGTTCCCACTCAATTCAGGAACAAGACAAGGCTGCCCACTCTCACCACAGCTCTTCAACATAGTGTTTGAAGTTCTAGCCCAAGAGATTAGACAAGAGAAGGGCATAAAAGGGATACAAATCGGAAAGGAAGAAATCAAACTATCCCTCTTTGCAGATGACATGATCCTTTATATATCAGACCCAAAGAATAGTATTAGTAACCTCTTGAAGGTGATTAATGCCTTCAGCAACATGGCAGGATACAAAATCAACACACAAAAATTAGTAGCCTTTATATATACAGAAGACAAGCAGACAGAAAAATCCATCAGAGACTGTCCCATTTAACATAGCCTCAAAGAAAATCAAATACCTTGGAATATCACTGACCAAGGTTGTAAAGGACTTATATAAGGAAAATATTGAAACATTCAAGAAGGAAATAGAGGAGGACGTGAGAAGATGGAAAGATATTGCATGGTCATGGATAGGGAGAATCAATATAGTAAAAATGGCAATCCTGCCAAAAGCGATTTACAGATTCAATGCTATGCCGATAAAAATCCCAACCTCGTTCTTCACAGAAACAGAAAAAATCATCTCTAAATTTATTTGGAAGGGCAAAAGACCTCGGATAGCCAAAACTATTCTAAGTAAAAAATCCTACTCAGGAGGTATCACCATGCCTGACTTTAAAACATACTACAAAGCCATAGTAACGAAAACAATATGGTACTGGCATAACAACAGAAAGACAGATAAATGGAACAGAATTGAAGATCCAGCTTTAAATGGAAGTAACTTCAGTTATTTGGTCTTTGACAAGGGGGCCAACAATGTATGCTGGGCCAAAGATAGCATCTTCAACAAATGGTGCAGGAGGAATTGGATAAACATGTATAAAAAATGAAAATAGACCCACTCCTTTCACCTTGCATAAAAATCAACTCCAAATGGATCAGAGACCTTAATATAAATCCCTTAACCGTGAACACCCTGGAAGAAAAAATAGGAGGAACTCTATAAGAAATAGGAGTTGGAAAAACTTTCCTGAGCAAATCTCCAACAGCCCAGGAAATACAACAAACACTTAACTAATGGGACCTGATCAGGCTCAGAAGCTTCTGTACAGACAAACAAACCATACTCAGAGCCAATAGACCCCCCTCAAACTGGGAAATGATTTTCGCCAGCTACAACTCAGACAGAGGACTAATGTCCAAAACCTACAGAGAACTAAAAAAAATTGATAACAAAAACCCAAAATGCCCCTTCACAAAATGTGGTACTGATCTCAACAGAGAATTCATGGAGGTAACACAAATGGCCTTGACTCATTTAAGAAAGTGCTCAGCTTCCTTAAGTATCAGGGAAATGCAAATCAAAACCACAATGAGATACCATCTTACCCCTGTCAGAATGGCAATCATAAAGAAAACCAACAGCAATCGTTGCTGGTGAGGATGCGTGAAAAAGGAACCCTCATTCACTGCTGGTGGGATTGCAAATTTGTGCAACCATTATGGAAATCAGTGTGGAGACTCCTAGACAGAATGGACATAGAACTACCAATGGACCCAGCTATCCCTCTACTAGGCATCTACCCGCAAGATGCCGCATCTCATGGGCTCCCAAGAAAAGATGCACTATGCGAGTGACTACTGGGGAGGCTTTTGAAAATAGAAGCTAGGTAATCAAGATTGTTGTATATTTGTTAACCGATAATGACCTCATTCTCCGATGGAGATTGTGACTGTATTTTTCAGGATCCAGCGAGGGAGCTGTGGCCCATATAACCTTACCCACTGATTGCAGGTAGAAAACCGAGATCCTGGCATGAAATGAGCCATCACAGTCATAAGGGGGAGGATCCATATGGAACCCCGCAGAGAATGATTGGATGAATAAGGGATCCACAGCCATAGCCATTCAATCAATAAAAGATAAGCCAGTGTGACAGAAACCAACGAATCTCGACACAAAAACCCCTAAGCTCACACCACCATAGCAGCCTCAATACTCACCCATCTCGACTCAGGGAACTGAACGGAAGAGGGGGCGGAAAGATTGTGAGAGTCGTGGTGGGGGAGAATAGCAGAGGCATGGCAACCCTCAGTAACAACACACTTGGGTCATGAGAACCCGGCTGAAGAC
>PVHP010037094.1:0-17516 GCA_004024765.1 Zapus hudsonius
TTCAAATAAAAGTCTTACAATGCAGCTAAAAGTTGAACTGCTTTAAGAAATTTTGTGGGAAGTTTGGGAAACTAACTAGTGACTAATAGCCCTGAAAGAATTTTTCAGGATCCCTGGGATTTAAAAAAGCCCATTTAGGGCTGAAGAGATGGCTTAGCGGTTAAGGCATTTTGCCTGCAATGCAGAAGGACCAGAGTTCAATTCCCCAGTGCCCATATAAAGCCAGATGCACAAGAGGGCGCATGTGTCTGGAGTTCATTTGCAGTGGCTGGAGGCACTAGTGTGCCCATTCTCTCTCTCTCTCTCTCTCTCTCTCTCTCTCTCTCTCTCTCTCTCTCTCTCTCTCATAAATAAATAAATAAAATATTTTTAAAAGGCCATTTAAACACACACACACACACGCATACAATATTAAGTGCTTGATAAAAATCATCCTTCATAGTTACCAAACTTCTGCTTCTTGTGACCATAGATAGCAGGACTTTGAACCCAGGGTGAGAGTGGACATTTTTCTCAAGGAGAATAAACTAGAGGAAAATAATTAGGCTGGGCTGGTGGTGCAGGCCTGTGAACCTAGCTACTTATAGGCTGAGGGTAGGAAGATAGGACAATCCCAAGTTCAAGCCCACTGAAGCCAACCTAAACAACTTTGTGAGAACCTGTCTCAAAAGAGGACTAAAAAAATAAAAAATAAATAAAAGAGGACTAGAGATATAGATTAGTGATAGAGTGCTTGTGTAGCATGCCCAACGGCTTAGATTCAATCCCCAGTGTTGAAAAAATGAAAAGGAAGAAAGGGAAGGAGGAAGGAAAAGAAACAAAATTAGTAGTGTCTGGGCTTGGTTGCTCACACCTTTAATCCCAGCACTTGGGTGTCAGGGTGTCTGGTAGGAAGACCAGTGAGAGCAAAGCCAAATGCACAAAATGATATATGCATCTGGAGTTGATTTGCAGCAGCTTGAGGCCCTGGACAGCACCCATTTTCTCTGTCTCTCTTCTCTCTTTGCTTGCAAATAAAAAAAATTAAAAAAAAAAAAAAGGAATTTATGGCTGTGCTGGAGAGATGGCACAGTAGTTAAGTCGCTTGTCTAGAAAGCCTAATGACCCAAGTTCTATTTCCCAGTACCCACGTAAAGCCAGCTAGATGCACAAAATGATGCCTGTATCTGGAATTCATTTGCAGTGTCTGGAGACCCTGGCATGCCTATTCACTCTCTCTCTCTCTCTCTCTCTCTCTCTCTCTCTCTCTCTCTCTCTTTCTGTGTGTGAAACAAGTTTTTTTTTTTTTTTGGTTTTTCAAGGTAGGGTCTCGCTCTAGTCCAGGCTGACCTGGAATTCACTATGTAGTCTCAGGGTGGCCTTGAACTCACAGCAATCCTACCTCTGCCTCCCGAGTGCTGGGATTAAAGGCGTGCACCACCACGCCCGGCTTTGAAACAGTTTTTTAATATTTATTTTCAAGCAGAGAGAGAGAGAGAGCGCACCAGGGCCACCACCTTCTGGGTCTGTTGTGGGTCTGGCATATGTGGGTACTGGGGTATTGAACCCTGGGCCTTAGGCACTAGAGGTAAGTGCCTTAACCGCTGAGCCATCTCTCCAGCCCTCTGAAACAGTTTTGTAGATATTATCAAATTGTATTATAAAGTTAAGCCTCTTATAGCTGTTTTCTCATGGTTTCCAAATTCTGAGTATATATTCATTATCAAGTTTCCTAATCTTCACAATTTCTTTCTAGGAGGTTAAAGAAATACTTGGAAGATGAGGCAGAGGTTTCAGGAAGTGATGTTGGAAGCGAGGATGAGTATGATGGGGAAGATATTGATGAATATGAAGAGGATGTAATTGACGAAGTACTTCCTTCTGATGAGGAACTGCAGAGTCAAATCAAGAAAATACACATGTAAGTATACCACTAGCAAGGCCCTTCTAAGACATAGAGCATCTTGAGGCGGGACCTATAACCAACCAGAATGGTCCTGGTTTTGAGCACCTTATTTCTCATATCCCAGGAAAACCATGTTGGATGATGATAAGAGGCAGTTACGTTTATACCAAGAAAGGTATCTGGCTGATGGGGATCTACACAGTGATGGTCCTGGACGGATGAGGAAGTTCCGATGGAAAAACATAGGTATCTTTCTTTGATTGCTCTCTTTAGAAGCAGGTGATTCCCATGCTCATATTTGTTCAGTCTAAGATGGCAAATGGCAATCGAACTAAAGCAGGGGGCAGGAATATAGCTCAGTTGTAGTGCACAAGGTCCCAGCACTGCATTCAACAACAAAAACAAAAGACAGGTGTGATCCGGGAGTGGTGACGCACGCCTTTATTTAATTCCAGCACTCATGAGGCAGAGGTAGGAGGATCACTGAGTTCAAGGCCACCTGAGACTACATAGTGAAGTCCAGGTCAGTCTGGGCTAGAGTGAGACCCTACCCAAAAAAGACAGGTGTGATCGTGCACACCTGTAATTCCAACTCGAGGAGGTGCAAGAGGAGGAGTTCAAAGTCAGCCTTACCTACATAGTTCAGAGGTAATCTGAGCTATATAAGACCCTGTCTCAAAAGAAGGAAGGGGGGAGGGGTCCCTAAACCATTGTTTTCTATTAGTGGCTGAGAAATGGCAGTGTATAGTAACTGATAAGGTTTTATTTGATTTCTGTCTATCTTTCTCTGTGAGGATTACACATGCTGAAAGCCTTGACTCTTTGCTTTAGATGATGCTTCCCAGATGGATTTGTTCCACAGAGATTCTGATGACGATCAGATTGAAGAACAGCTTGATGAGACAGAAGCCAGATGGAGGAAGGAGCGATTTGAACGAGAGCAGTGGCTTCGGGACCAGGTAGGAAGTCTGCAAGAAAATCGGCTACTCTGGCCTCAGTTTAGGACAAAAAAACTAGTCATGATAATTTCAAAAATCCAGACAAGATATTGCTGACCCTTTTAATCTTAGAGTTTGCTAAAAGGGTTACATGTGCAATTCTCTCAAATGCTTGTCCATTTTTACCCCCCAGTTTAAAGCAGCAAAGATAATGATATCCTAGTAACCCTGCTTCACCACTTAGGCTATACTAATGATTTAGAAGAATTGGAGTGGACAGTGGGGCGTGGTGGCTCACACCTTTAATCCCAGCACTTGGGAGGCAGAGGTAGGAGAATCTCCATGAGTTCAAGGCCACCCTGAGACTACATAGTGAGTTCCAGGTAGAGTGAGACCCTACCTCGAAAAACAAAACAACCACCAAAAAGAACTAGAGTAGTTTTCTTTCTGTGTGTGAGTGTCTGATTTCATGTGTGCGAGTGTGGGCACTTGTGTGCCAGGGTACATATGTAGAGGTCAGAGAACAATCCTGTCCACCTTGTTTGAGGCAGGGTCTCCTATTGCCCACTGTTGCATTCACCAAGCTAGCTGTCCCAAGAGCTCCCAGGAGATCCTCCTGTCTCTTCCTCCTTCTCCCTGTAGGGACACAGCACTACATTGTCTGGCTTGTACATGGGCTCTGGAGATTCAAACTCGGGTAGTCACACTAAAGCAACAAGTGCTTTTCCTCTGAGCAAATGCCAAATGATGTTTGTTTGTTGAGAGGCAAGATCTTGCTCAGAACTTACTATATAGCCCACACTGGCCTCAAACGAGCAATAATCCTGAGTGTTGGGATCATCGGCATGAACCATCACACCTAACTAATGCTGTATGGTTTCTATTTTCAGGCACAACAAGGGAAAATTATAGCTGAAGAAGAAGAGATTGGGGAAGACAGCCAGTTCATGATGCTAGCCAGGAAGGTTACAGCCAAAGCACTGCAGAAGAGTGGTAAGCTCTCACTTCTCTTTGCAGTCTGCAGTCTAGCCCACGGATTGTTAGGCCTGGGGCCCTGGAAGTGACTCACCTTCCAGGCTGTGCAGTTTAGTCATAGGCTCCTGCCTGGTCTGTCTTAAAAGGCCCATGGAGGTGTGGAGGGGCAGCGTACCTGTAAGTAGACTGTGAAGCGGTGGAGGTTGTACTGGTGAGTTGACACTCTGAGGCTTGGAGTAGTGAATTCTGGATTCTCCGTTAGTTACCAGGATTCTATACCTCAGTGTTAGCACTGAGATTTGACCATAGGTGTATTTAACTCCAGAAACGGGCTTTCAAATACTTCTCCACAATTTTACAAACACCTATTGTGTTCTTTAATTAATTAATTTATTTATTTATTCGAGGTAGGATCTCACTCTAGCCCAGGCTGACCTGGAATTCACTATGTAGTCTCAGGGTGGCTTTGAACTCATGGTAGTCCTCCTACCTCTGCCTCCCGAGTGCTGGGATTAAAGGCGTGCACCACCACACCCGGCAAACTATTTCTTATTAATGATTAGTTGATATGATTTTTAGTTGTTAGCTTGGAGATACTTCCTATAGTTTCAAAGTCATGAACAGAAAATAAACAGAGTTCCTATGCCTTTAGCTTACTTTTTAGTTTTTAGGCTTCTAGTTTGTTTAGATATAAGCGGAATTCTCTCCAGCTTTGCCCAGCACAGTCCTTTCTATCTTCTTTCCAGCCAAACGCCCTGTGGTTATTCAGGAACCAAAGTCTCTACCCAGTAATCCCTTTGAAGCCATCAAACCAGGAAGTACTCACCAGGTTTGTTGGGACCTTGTGTTTTTCAGGCTATAAGGCTAAGGGGGAAAGCCTCTGTCTTTCGGGAAGGGAAGTGTCTCCAGGAAATTGAAATAGATATCCAAAGACTTTGCTATTTCTTTTCTACTTGATTAAGGTAGGAATATGTTCCTCTGATACCTGGGGAAAACCGTTTGATACCAGGTGACTCTTCTTTCTTCAGGTAAAGATGGGCTCACTGCTCAACCAGCCCAAAGCTGTGCTTCAGAAACTGGCTGCTCTCTCTGACCACAACCCCAGTGCTCCCCGGAATTCAAGAAACTTCATCTTTCAGACACTTTCTCCTACCAAGGCTGAGGCAGCAAAGGAATCATCCAAGCCTCAGGTGGGAAATTCAATAACTGATGTGCTCCCCAAAACATAACATTATTTATTTATTTGTTCATTTATTTGTTCTGGGGGTTTGTCCTGTCCTCTCCTTCCACCTTTTTTTTTTTTAAATGGCTTTACAAGGTAAGGTCTCACTGTAGCCCAGGCTGACCTGGAATTTGCTATGTAGTCTCAGGCTGGCCTTGAACTCACAGCGATCTTCCTACCTCTGCCTCCTGAGTGCTAGGATTAGAGGCATGCGCCATCACACCCAGTTTTGTTTTTTTTTTTAACTTTTCATTGACAACCTCCATTCAGAAGATACACAATGTACCCTGATCATAATCCTTGCCAACTGCTCTCCCTCACCTTTCGAGATAGATCTCCCTTATCTTGCTGTGGGTGTCATTCTAACTGGCCCTTGAGCTTCCAGATTCTCCTGGCCCCGCCTCCCATTGTATCACAGGTGGGCGCACCACTCTGCGTCTGGTTTTTACCTGGGTGCTGGGGAGGATTGAAGTGGGGCCAGCAGGCTTGCAGGCAAGCATCTTTATCTACTCAGCCATCTCCCCAGCCCCTCCTGGAAAATTTGTATTTCCTTTTCTTTTGTTAATTGTCCATAATTTAACTACCAGAGTTCATTGAAGTTAAGTACTTAAGTGAGAGTCTTGACTCTCTTTCTCTCTCTGCTCTCTAGGTGAGGAGAAGGGGACCATCATTGATGACATCGCCTTCTCCTAAGCGCCTCAAGACAGATGATAGCACTTCAGGATCCAAGCGAAGCATCTTCAAATATCTAGAAAGTTAGCACTATCAAGGACACCAGCAGCTATGCAGAGATTCCTCCCAGAAGTTTCTGGCTCCGAAGGTTGAAACTGATGCTTGTGCTGATGATTTCTCCTGCCTTCAGATTATGAATAGACATTCAGGTCATGTCCTAAGACAGCATTTTCCTGTCCTAGGATTATTTCCTGGTTTGGCCACTAATTTTAGTTCTTCAGTGATTCTAATATCAATTTACACAATAACTGAGCCAAGTTTTATTTTCCTCCATTAAACATTTTCATCTTTTCCTAGCAGCTTCCTGGGTTGATACCACTTTGAGATAAAGGTGGTGGTTGGAGGAGAAGGAAGAAGTGGCATTATAGAACATTCCATAAAGCAATCCGAGTCAAGACCAAAATAGTCCTCCATTCTCATAACATACACAGCATGGCGATCCTTGAAGGAGAGACTTGTACACGTCTATGGAGGACTAGGAAACAGCCAACAGGCTATCTCGTATTAGTCTCGCTCCTGTGTTTCTGTAGCCTTCTTCTTTCCAAGGCAGAACTTTGAGTTTCTAGTCAATAAGGGCTTACACTAGTACCCACTCAGAAAGATATTAACTGATTTTCTGGAATGTGGGGTGTCTGTCCACAGTAGGTCATCTGTGGAGAAGAGACCTTTTCTGGGACTAAATTCTCAAATTGAAACCCTTGCTCAGAGCCTCCCTTCTCTGTCTAACAAGAAGAAACATAATTTATTTATTGCATCTCCTGAGTTGACCAGTCAGAGGACATTTTACTATCCTTTTATTAATTTTGAGAGAAGACCTCTATGAATTTTAATAAAAATGTTGAAGAGAACTGTCAACATTCTCCACTTTCCTTGAATTTCCACAAGACTTTTAAAAACTTAGAGCAATTCTGTCCCTCAGAACTCAGTGTCAACGCTGCTTTGGGGAAACCATTCCATGTTAATGCTGGAGTTTCGGTGTTGGGAGCCAAATTTGGGAAATTGAATGATTATTTGTCTTTTATTGAGAAGTGGGAAGCAATTAAGTTATAGATTTTACAGGTTTTTTTCTAATAAGATGCTGACCTTGACAGGATTCATGTTTGTATATTTGTAATCTTGTAATGGAAGAAATGTGTATAAAGCTATTTTAATATGGATGTAGTTTTTTTTTTTTCAATAAATCTCATTGCCTTGAAGGCAGGTTTTTCTGTCCAGCTTGAATGTTTTATTTTATATATATATATATATATATATATATATTTTTTTTTTAATTTGCAAGCAGAGAGGGACAGAGAGCAAGAATGGACTTGTCAGGGCATCCAGCCACTGCAAATGAACTTCAGATGCATGTGCCACTTTGTGCATCTGTGGGTACTGGGAATCGAACATGGGTCATTAGGCTTAGCAAGCAAGCGCCCTAACTGCTGAGACATCTTTCCAGCCACCAGAGTCTCTTTTTTTACTGAGTGCAGCACTTTTTGAGGCTCCTCCAATGATGATTCTGTGCTTCCCTGCAGAACTGGGGTTACAGACAAATGTGACCACACCCAGCAATTTTAAGTGGGATCTGGACATTTGAACTAGGCCAGTCTCAGAAAACCCCTCAGGCCCTTGGATTTGCACAGGAAGTGCACTTAACCACCGAACCATCTCTCCAGCCTTATTTTGAGGATAGGTCTTACCCTGTAGCCCACACTGGCCTTGAACTCATGGCTTTAGCCTGCGGAATGTTGGCATTATAGGGACCAACTACCACACCTGACTCATCAAGCTTCTTTCTAGCGGTATCCGCCGTCTAAACATCTGTTCTTGTTTTTCATTTCAGGAAAAGGTTGTGGTTTCGTTGGGTTTTTGTTGTTGTTTTGATGTAGGGGCTCTGTCTAGCCCAGGCTGACCTGGAATTCACTATGTAGTCTCAGGCTGGATTCGAATTTACGGCCATCCTCCTACCTCTGCCTCCTGATGCTGGGATTAAAGCCATACACCACCATGCCCAGCTAGGAAAAGTTTTTTCCATACTCAAGTTGGAAAACTGAAGGATATTCTGATGCTTCCTTCTTCATTTCCATAATCAGAGTCTCCAAGTCCTATTTTAGTTCTTAATTGCATCTTGAATCAGATCACTTATTTCAGCTCTACAGCCAGTGTTTTGCTGTCAAATTTCACCATTTCTTTGCAAAGGTACTGCAGTAGCCTGATGTCCCCACTTCTGTTTTTGCTTCTCTCTCATCCAATCTGCATAGCAGACAGAAGGTGCTCTTTGCGGAAAATGAACTGCCTTATTTAAAACCTTTCCATAGGGATGGTTCAGTAATAAAGTATGTGCTTAGCATGACAAGGCCCTGGGTTCAATCCCTAACAGCAAAAACATCTTTCAGATCACACATCTCAGCACTCGGGAGGCAGAGGTAGGAGAATTGCTGTGAGTTCAAGGTCACCCTGAGACTACATAGTGAATTCCAGACAGTACCTTGAAAAACATCAACAACAAAAAAGCAGATATTTCAGGACCAGACGTGATGGTGCACGCCTGCAAGCCCAACATGTGGGAGGCAGAAGTAGGAGGAAGGATTGTTGTTGCAAGTTGAAAGCAAGGCCTGGGCTATGTAGCAAGATCCTGTGTCAAAAAGCCAACTTTTTTGTTTCTTTGAAAAAAATATTTATTTGCAAGCAGGGAGCAACAGAAGAGAGAGAGAGAGAGAGAAAATGGGTGCACCAGGCCACTGCAAACAAACTCCAGACACATGTGCCACCTGTCTATCTGGCTTTCCATGGGTACTGGGGAATTAAATCCTAGTCGTGAGGCTTTGCTTAACCACTGAGCCGTCTTTCCAGCCCCCAAAACCAGTATCTCCATATCTTCTACCACACTCAAACTTCTCAAGGCCCTCCAGGACCTGCGAGGTAAAACCCTGCTTCCCAACCTGCATTCACGTTCATGAATTAAGGGCCTTCTCAAGTACCCTTCCCATTTCCTGGATGGCTTTCCCCTCCAAAGTCCCTCCAGCTCAATGGTAATTCTCACAATGTTAATTTAGCTTAAATCTTTCCTCGGAGGCCTCTTCAGTGCTTAGATAACCTCTGATGTTTCCTAATTTGGGGGGCCTTTGCCACCTTAAATTGAACTCTATTTTGCCAATTAAAACTACAAATTCCAAGCCGGGCGTGGTGGCACATGCCTTTAATCCCAGCACTTGCTTGTGCAGCCTAACAGCCTGAGTTCGATTCTCCAGTACCCACATAAAGCCAGATGCACAAACTAGTGTATGCATCTGAAGTTCATTTGCAGAGGCAAGAGACCCTGACATGCTCTCACTCTCCTCTCTCTCCTCTCTCAAATAAATAAACACACTTGAAAAAAAATCAAAGGTACAGGGCTGAAGAGATGGCTTAGCGGTTAAGGCATTTGCCTGCAATGCAGAAGGACCAGAGTCCAATTCCCCAGTGCCCATATAAAGCCAGATGCACAAGAGGGCGCATGTGTCTGGAGTTCATTTGCAGTGGCTAGAGGCCCTAGCGTGCCCATTTCTCTCTCTCTCTCTCTCTCTCTCTCTCTCTCTCTCTCTCTCTCTCTCTCTCTCTCTCCCTCTTTCTCTCTCTCAAATAAATAAATAAAATATTTTTTTAAAAAAATCAAAGGTACAAAGTAATGTGACATGATTATGCAAATTTAAGGCTGCATTAATGAAGGCTACTCCAGTGCTTGGGAAAGGAGGAAGCTGATGCCTCACACTGTGGCTGAGTGGGGGAAGAAGATGCCAAGCCTCAACAGACTCATAGTCCTCCAGCCTATGGGGCTGTCCCAGGCAGGAACTTTGACAGCCGTAGGACCGTGGGTGCACCTGGACTCTCCAAGTGAGCTGGACATATGGGCCTGGCTTTGGGTATGGCTGTTGAGATCTTCAGATCTTAACCTGTTGAGAGCAAGGTGTCAGATCTCTCCATCCCTGAATTGTCATCTCATCCGTCCCGTCCCCTCTTCCTGTCCTGTCTTCTCTCACCTTAAAGGTTTTTCATTTTCAGTTTATTGATTTCGTTCTTCCCCGCGGTGGGATACGTAATGGGAAAAGGGGATTTGAAGTAGCTATAGCCTAAAGGTGATTAGAAGAAGGTGCGGGTCTGGACACTTGGGTCCTTTCCTTTCACTTAGATGAAACACAGTATGTGGCATTTTTTGATGGCTGGTGGCCCCAGCGGTGGGGGTGACAATATAGCTCCCAGCTCCAGGCAGGTGGATCACTGGGTCCATCCAGTCCAAGGGGGGGAAAGTGAGCTGTGGTTTGGCTTTTTTAGCCCCCTCTTTTTCTTCGAGGCTGAGGGGAAGAAAAAAGCTGGTTGCTCACCCTCCTCTTTGTTTGTCTTGTCTAATTTAACTTACGTTATTTATCAAAAAGACAGGTTATTTGGAAAACCAGATGGACCCAGGCAAAAATCATCTGGGTTTTCTAAACGTGAAAAATTAGATTCTGGGAGCCCAGGAGGGGAGGTTCTGTGTGTGTGTGTGTGTAGTGGGGAGGGGCCCAGGAGTATTGAGTGAGTGAGTATCTCAATAGTCAGGCCCAGAAATTTTTTCACAACATCCAAGCATTCCCCCATCTCTCTCTTTTTCCTTTAAGGTTGAAAGTAAACGAACATGAGAAAACTTAAAGTCTTCGTGGTGATGCTTGGATGCGATGAAAGGTTTTGTTTTGGTTTGTTTTATTTTTTTCTTTTCTATTTTTTTTTTCTAGGCAGGGTCTCACTCTAGCCCAGGCTGACCCAGAATTCACTCTGTAGTCTCAGGCTGGTCTCTACCTCTCAGGGATCCTCCTACTTCTGCCTCCCTCCTGAGTGCTGGGATCAAAGGCATGGACTTTTATTTGTTTGTTTGAGATGGTCTCCTTTTGTAGCCTAGCCTGGCCTCAAACTCTCAACCCTCCTTCATATACTTCCCAAGTGCTGGGATTACAGGATCACAGCATCACACCAAGATCTGAAATGTTCAATTTACCAAGAATGAGGAGTCAGGGGTATAGCAGACGGTGAGTCAGTGAGAGGTAAGGGTACTGAAGGGTTTCTGGAGCAGTCCCCTCCCCCTTTTGTCCCTTTGGCATCGCTCTCCCAAAGCAATTACAGCAGATACAAAAAGTAGACATCAGAAAATAACTTACTGATGATGAGATAGATAAAAAACCCTGGGGACTAAGGGTTGTCCAGCCATTGACTATCCAGCTGTGGTGGCTTGATCAGATGTCCCTCATAATGTCATATGTTTTGAATGTTTGATCCCTAGATAGTGGCAATTTGGGAGGTGGAGCCTTGCTAGAGGAGGTGTGTTGCTGGAGGTGGGCTTTGGGGTGTTACGGCCAGCTCCCCCTTGCCAGAGCTCAGCTCACTCTTGCTGCTATCTCTTACCTGCTCTGGCAAACAGTAATGTCTAGCCTCTGCTCTCCTGTGCCTTCCTGCCATCATGAAGCTTCCCTTCCAGACTGTAAGATGAAACAGACTCCTCCCATCAGCTGATTTGGGTCAGGTGGTTTGTCCCAGCAAAGCACAGGTAACAACAGCACAAGGGGGAAAAACACTTAAGTTCTTTCTGGCCTATGTTTCTGTTCCCTCTGGGAAGCGATGTTATCAGGAAGGAGTGGAGGCGGGAGGCCGGGGAGCACAGCTCTCATCTACAGTAAAGGATATGTTCTGACCATTCTCATATGCCTCACGCGTGCAGGACAGAGTCAAGACCCTTTGTGGCCTGAAGAACCTTTGGCAGCAGCCACTGTACTTACTGCATTGTGCCTGTCATTTTTTTAAAGTGTCAGAGGTCTGTGAAAAACACTTAATAACTTGATCTCATCTGAATAATCTGACTGAATACTAGCTCCATGGTGGTGGTGCATGCCTTTAATCTCAGTACTCAGGAGGCAGAGGTAGGAGGATCACTGTGAGTTCAAGGCCATCCTGAGACTACATAGTGAATTCCAGGTCAGCCTTGGCTAAAGCGAGACTCTACCTTGAAAAAACAAAACAGATGAGAGAGAGAGAGAGAGGAGAAAGAGAGCATCACTGCAAACGAATTCCAGATGTGCACGCCACTTTGTGCACATCTGGCTTTCCATGGGTGTTGGGGAATCAAATGTGGCCTGGTGGGCTTTTCAGGCAAATACCTTTAACCACTGAGCAATCTCCCTAGACCCCAAATATAAATATTCTGCATGTTAAACTGCGGAATCCCAACCTGTGAGTATGCTAGTCTGGGTGATTTTTAGGACAGGAAAGAATAAACACCCTTTACAATGTTGAAAAACACAAAAAGTGTTGATGGCTCTCTCTGTGCCCACCAGAGGGCAGCAGCCTCACAGCAACCTGCCCTACGACTTCCAGGCACGCTACCCCCCCCCTCCAGGATCACCTTCCCTGGTGTGTCCCCCGTCCTTATAAGTAAAGAAAACTTTCTGAAGCTCTCTGGAATTTAGGTTTGTCACTTTCAAGCTCCCCCGCCGCCAGTACTGTCCAAACCTGACCAATCAGTCTTCTTACCGCCCCCCCTCCACTTAGCCCAGCACCCTTGCCTGGGATCTCCCACCTCTTACACTTAACACCCACAATAGATTTGTTTTCTGTGTGACAAGGTAATTACAAGCTTGGGGCTAGGAGGCCCAGGGGCCACTCTGAGGATAGCTACTTCAATCTGACTCTCCCTGTTCTGCTAACATTATTGATTTTTACTTTTATTTATTATGATTGTATGTGGGAGGGAGGGAGAGAAAGAGAGAGAAAGATCTATCACTGATAACATGAGGTATGAAAGCGAGAGGGCAAGAGCGGGCTTATTTTCACAATTGAGGTATTGAGGTGTCTGTGTATATGCACACCAGGGTCTCTTGCCACAGCAAACCAATGCCAGCCTGCTTTAGGTTGGGTGGCTGGGGAATTGAATCTGAGCCAGCAGGTTTGTGAGCAAGCTCCTTTAACCACTGAGTCATCTCCTTGGCCCCACAATTTAGTTCCTCAAAGCTAACCAAACCACTTGGATTTTTTTTTTTTGGGGGGGGGGGTCTCACTCTAGTTCAGGCTGACCTGGAATTCACTATGTAGTCTCAGGGTGGTCTTGAACTCATGGCCATCCTCCTACCTCTCTGCCTTCTGAGTGCTGGGATTAATCCACCATCCCTGGATTTTAAGTTACTTATTTATTTATTTGCAAAGGGGAAGAGAGAGAAAGAGAGAGAGAGAGAGAGAGAGAGAGAGAGAGAGAGAGAGAGGACAATGAACGGCATCAGGACCTCCTGCTGCTACAAACTAAGTCCAGACACATGCGCCACCTTGTGCATCTAGCTTTATCCGGGTTCTAGGGAGTTGAACCCAGGCCTGTTAGGCTTTGCTAGTGCCTTAACCACTGAGCCATCTCACCAGCCCGTGTGTGTGTGTGTGTGTGTGTGTGTGTGTGTGTGCTTCAAACAGATCTTACTAAGTGAACACTCACGTTTTAAAGACAGAGTCTCTATGTAGACCAGGCTATACTCCAACTTGTCATCTTCCTGCCTCATGCTCCCTGAAGTTTTCTAGAGATTCTTCGGGGAGTTGAAGCCAGATGTGGCTACAGCAAGTGAGGCAGGCAGAGGAGTGGGAACAGAAAGCACAATACCTTGTGTTAGCGAGCACTTCATCCAGAAACCCGTTATTGCATTTGCATCGCCTGCCCCTGAGCTGCTCAGCTTCTCCGGCCCTCGGGCGGTACTATGTGCCTCGTGTGTCTTTCTGTTTCTTTCCATGGGTCTCTATGGCAGTGGATGGGCTGCAGAGGGACCAGACAGTTTTCAGGGAGAGCTACAGATGGAGGGGTTCCTGCACAGACTTCTAGAGGGCTTCCTTAAAGTGCTCCCTTCCAGGGACAAGAAAGGGCGAGATTTAGGCAATAAATGAGAAACTCTTGACCTCTGTGATAGCCACAGGAATCAGCTGAGGCTGATGGTGATTTGTGGGGACATGTTACCCCAATCTGCTTTTTTGTGCCCATCCAGAGAATGGATAAATCATGACTGGGGGCGGGGTGCAGCTGCCAGGGGCTCCTCCCCTCAGCACACGCCCCACCCCAGCTCCTTCACCCGGCTCCCCAAATCCTACCCCCTCTGCAGGAGTCACGGCTCCAAGCCCCTTCAGATTGGCCTTTTGTGTTGGGGGTTAAGTGGTTACAAGTGGGGCGCACCCAGAAAGGACCTGTCAGGCCTCAAAAGGCTGTGCTGATATGGTCCCCTCCTTCTGAAGAATGGGGTGGGTGGAGGAGAGGTGGGGGCCAGGGGATGGGGTGGAGGAGGGGCAAGGGGATTATGGCACTCAGAGAGGCAGCTGCTAGAAAGAGGATGGGTGGAACGACACCCCCACTTTTCTCAGTCCTCCTTCCCTCCAGCTCTTCTTCGGGTTCGCTCCCTGCATGTGTGCTCTGGGATGTCCAGCAGTTCTGGACCTTGGCTTTGGTTTCCCTGGTGTCTTGGAAGAGGGCTGGGAGATTGTAGAGAGAGTCAACACAGCTCCAGAATACCATAGTGGGGGTGAGGGTGGCGGGAGGAAATGGGTGCATTTTCTAGGTCAATCTGGTCCCCTGGGCTTGAGTCTGTGCCCACTGAGCTCTCAAACCTTCCTCAGTGCTGAGGGCTGTAACGGCATGTGCTTAGTATGTGGGAGGCCTTGGGTTCCATCCTTAGCACCAAACATACCTCCCCAAAATAGTTTCCTCAGAGTCTCATCAGGATAATGTTTGGGGTGAAGGGGCTGGAGAGATGGCGCAGGGGCTAAAGGCACTTGCTTCGGAGGCCTATAGGCCCACGTTTGATTCCCCAGTACACACATAAAACCAGAGACACAAAGTGGCAAGAAGCCCCCCCCCCCATCTCAAATAAATAATTTTTTTAAGGAGAAGCCAGGCGGGCGTGGTGGCGCACGCCTTTAATCCCAGCACTCGGGGAAACAGAGGTAGGAGGATCTCCGTGAGTTCAAGGCCACCCTGAGACTACTTAGTGAATTCCAGGTCAGCCTGGGCTAGAGCGAGACCCTACCTCGAAAAACGAAAAAAGAAAAAAGAAAGATTCCAATGGCCAGGTGTGCCTCACACCTGCAATTCCAACACTTGGGAGGCAAAGGTGAGAGGATTACTGCAAATTCAAGGTCAGCTTTGTCTACTTAGGGAGTTCCAGGCCAGCCAGGGCTATATATATATATATAGTAAGACCCTGTCTCACAAAGAGCAATGATGCTGGGGTGTGGGGTACACTTTTAATCCCAGCATTCAGGAGGCAGAGGTAGGGGGAACACTGAGCGCTTGAGGCCAGCTTGGACTACAGAGTGGGCTCCAGGTTAACTTGGGCAAGAGTGAGACCCTCCTCAAAAAAGGGGAGGGGAGGGCAGGAAGCTGGCTTAGTAGTTTAAGGCACTTGCTTGCAAAGCCTGCTGGCTTGGGCTCTATCTCCCATTACCCATGTAAAGCCAGAAACACAAAGTAGCATTTGCATCTGGAGTTTATTTGCGGTGGCAAGAGGGGCCTGGTGTACCCATTCTTCCTTCCTCTTGTTCTGCTTGAAAAATATATAAAAACATGAGAGAGAGGGGGGGGGCTGGAGAGATGGCTCAGCGGTTAAACCACTTGCCTATAAAGCAGAGGGACATGAGTTCAATTCCCCAGTACCCACCTACAGCCAGATGCACCTTGTGCATGCGCCTGGAGTTCATTTGCAGTGGCTAGAGGCCCTGGCATGCCTTTTCTCTTTCTCTCTATCTGCCTCTTTCTCTCTGTCTCTCAAATAAATAAATAAAAAGAGAGAGAGAGAGAGTGAGAAAGAGAGAAATGAAAACAAGAAGGGGGTTGGGCAGATTGCTCCAGGGATGTAAAGCTTGCTGGCTCACAGGTGCAATTTCCCAGCTACCCACATAAAGCTGGATGGACATTCATGTCCAGCAGCAAAAGATCCTGGCATGCACACACACATGTAAATAAGTAAAAAATAATTTAAGTGTTGAAAAACAGAAAGAAGAAAAGAAAGGTAGAAGGTAAGAAAGAAAGAAGGAAGGAAGGAAGAAGGAAAAGACTCCTGTAAGGCTGGGAGTGTAGATCAGAGGTAGAAGGCTCTCCTAGAATGTGAGATGCCCTGGGGTCAGTTTCCAGCACCATAAAAGCAAAAATCAAAAACACCCTTTTATTTCCCCAGGGTTAAAAAAGCTTAAAATTGTTGGAACGGAAGTACCTCACCCTCATTTTACAGCTGAGAAAATAGCCATGTCAAGAGTGAAGGAATGGGTCACCTTTTACCTGAGGTGAGCATATATATCAATTTCCCGGAGGACTAAGGTGGCCCTTTACCTTTAAGAGGCGGGAGAGAAGTGAGGAACCAAACAACTAGGTCATAGGCTTCCTAAAGCCATTCTTGCCTAAAATGAGCCAATTCTGTGAATGGACTGTCCTTCTAATCTGCCTTGAGGGCTCTCTGGTAGGTCGTCTGGTGTCCTCCTGGGCTGTGCCTGGTTTGTGCCCAAGTAACAATGTTCACTACCATAGTGTTACTCAACAATTTTCGGCCCAATTTCTTTTTTTTTTTTTTTTTGGTTTTTCGAGGTAGGGTCTCACTCTAGCCCAGGCTGACCTGGAATTCACTATGTAGTCTCAGGGTGGCCTTGAACTCATGGCGATCCTCTTACCTCTGCCTGCCTGCCCAGTGCTGGGATTAAAGGCATGAGCCACCACGCCCAGCTATACTCAACAATTTTCAAGGTGTATTATCCTTTGTTAGTTCAAAGAAGGTTGAACTAATTTATTTAAGTTCCCAAAGCACTATAGGAAAGTTGGCAGGTGATAGGAGCTCAGGAAAAGAAAGCAAGAGCAATGTGTGCCCACTCCAGGACTAGCCTGTTCTCTCCCCAGCTCTCTCCCTGCTGTGTGCATTACCCTCCAGCTCCATCTCTTAACCCACTTCCTCCATTATGTAGTCTCAGGGTGGCCTCGAACTCACGGTGATCCTCCTACCTCTGCCTCCCGAGTGCTGGGATTAAAGGCATGTGCCACCATGCCCGGCCCAATTATTTCTTTTTTTGAGAGAGACAGTGTCTCACTCTAGCCCAGGCTGACCTGGAACTCAAAGTGATCCTCCCACCTCTACCACCCCAGGCTAAGATTGATTATTGCAGCCTTTCCCTCTTGGCTTGCTATTCCTTTGGGGGGACAAGAAGGTGAGATAGGGTCCACTATGTAACCCTGGCTGCTTGGAACTCACTACATAGGCCAGCTGGCTTCAAACTTGGAACAATCCTCCTGCCTCTGCCTCTCAAATGCTGGGATTACAGGTGTGTTCCACCATATCCAGTTTACTGTTCTTAAAATTACAGATTGTGCTGGGTGTGGTGATGAGACTAAATAGTGAATTCCAGGGCAACTTGGACTAGAGTGAGACCTACCTCAAAAAAAAAAAAAATACAGATTGTATTCCTAGGCATGGTGGTGCCCGCCTTGGATCCCAACACTCAGGAGGCAGAGGTAGGAAGATCAGTATGAGGTTGAGGCCAGCCTGGAACTACAGAGTGAGACTAGATACCTTACCTTGAAAAAAATCAAATAAATAAATAATAAAATAAAATAGAGATTGAGGGCAGGAGAGATGACTCAGTGGTTACAGGCACTTGTTTGCAAAACCTTCCCCCCTGGGTTCAGGTCCCCAGCATCCACTTAAAATCAGATGCACCAAGTGGCATGTGTCCTGGACCTTATTTGCAGTGGCCTTATTTGCACTCCCTGGCATGCCCA
>PVHP010037095.1:0-17557 GCA_004024765.1 Zapus hudsonius
GCTGCTTTAATGTTGCGAGCTTAGAGGTCCTTGTGTCGAAAATCCTTGGTTTCTGTCTCATTGGCCTATCCTATGTTGATTGAATGGCTGTGGTTATAGGTCCCTTGTTCATCTGTCATTGTCTGCTGGGTTCCCTATGGGTCCTCCACGATATGACTGTGGTGGCTCCTCTCTTGCCAGGATCTGGGTCATCGGCCTAGGGTGGGTTGGTAGGGTTAGATGGGCCACAGCTCTCTCGTTGTATCCCACTGGAGAGTTCTTTTCACCATTTTTTTTGACATTTTCCCATGCCTCAATTATGATGATGGCTGCCAGTGAAGAACTCCTGACTCCTTAGTCTCTTCCACTTTCATTACCTGGAAGATCTGTACATTTTGAAATTGCCTTATTCAGCATTCAAATGGACATTATGAGTGGAAAGTGTGGTTTTCAGGGAAAGATACACGTTATAGATTAACATGTAGAAACTTTTGGTCTAGCCCAGAGCAACCGATGGCTCTCAAAGCCACTGAAGCTTGTCTAACCCTCGTCTCTTTGTCTTTAAATATATTTATTTATGAGAGAGAGAGAGAGAGAGAGAAAGAGAGAGAGAGAATGAGTACTGAGTGTGGAAACCGGTAGGCCTTGTCTTTGCTGACACATTTTAGATAAACCTCAGTGTTGGCTGGGTCCCGAGGCTGGAACCACGGGCTCTGCGTCACAGAAAGCAGGTTCTGTGTCAGCTATTGAAAGCTGGCTCTACGGAGAACCTTACTTCTTATCCTGGCATTCGAGGCTCTCTGAGCATATCCCAGCCTGTGCCCTTCACTGCACAACCTGGAGCACTCCTGCTCATCCTGCATTCCTCAAAGCCCAGCTCAAAGGTCGTCTCTTCTGCAAATTACTTGCTTCTTCTCCCTCAAGATCAGATATTTAGGAAATAGTTTTTGTTCCCTCCCCCAAGAGAGAAGGGGTACATGCTAGGCAAACACTGCCACTGAACATGCCCAGCCTTGTTTCTGGTTTTCTCTTCTTTCTTTTTTGGTAATTTCGAGGCAGGGTCTCTCACTCTTAGCCCAGGCAGAGCTGGAACTCACAGTGATCCTCCTACCTCTGCCTCCAGAGTGCAACCCTTCCTCAGAAGCTCATCGATAGCTGGTACTATAATTGTCTGCACGTGTTCCGGGTACCCCTCCCCAACACACCCAGGGTGCTGAGGCTGGAGCCCAGGACCTGCAGTGCTATACAGGGGCTCTGCCACTGAAGCATACCTTTAGCCTAAGGCATTGGCTCTTCTTGGAATTAATTTACAGTTTCATGCATGTATATACTGTATGCTGATTATATTCACCCTATTGCCTTCCCTTGTTCCTTTCCCACTCCTCCTGTTTTGCTTTCCATTTTCATTTATTTGCAAGCAGAGAGATAGAAGAGAGACAGAGAGAGAATGAACGCACCAGGGCCTCCAGCCACTGCAAACGAACTCCAGGCTTTCTGTGGGTGCTGGGGAAATGGAGCCCATGCCAGGAGGGGTTGCAAGCAAGTGCCTAACTGCTGAGCTATCTCTCCAGCCCCCACTCCTCCTGTTTGATTCCTTCTTCCCCTTCTACTTTGATGTGTGTGTATGTGTGTGTCCCGTTAGCTTACGTAGGGCTGCTTGTACGAGGTGGTCCTTGTTCTGGAGGCACTGACAGATCACAAAGAAGCTATTCCTCCTTGAGAGCGCCCATGTCCTCAGTGGACAGGAGTCACATCTGATCACATATGTCATCACAGCAGTGACAGAACAAACAACATAAAACCTGGGTTGGCACGGACCCCATCTGACTTAGGTGTTTAGAGGTGGCCTTGCCACCTGACCTGAGAACGAAGGGAGAGAGGTGCTACGTGTTGTGGAGGTGGGAGAGGGGTCCAGGTGGCCGTGGGCCAGAGGGTAGGACAGCTTCCTACTCCCAGGGGTTAACGGGAAGAGCTAGATTTCCTCCTGTAGCAGTAGGCAGGCTGTGAAGGGTTTTGTGCAGAGATCCATGTAGCCACATTGGCTTTCTGGAAAGTTCCTTCTGGGTTCCACATGGCAGCAGAGACCCATGAAAACTTTGCCACTCAGTTCAGATTCACCCAGCCTGAGACTTTAGATCTTGGCTCAGATCTGTTGCAGGCAAACACCATCTTGGTCGCGTTGTCTGTCTGCATCGCATTTAAACACACAGGCTCCACAGTGGTTTTGTTCTGCTGTCCTGTCCTTTAGGCCCCTGAGCCTGTATTGCTCTTGGTAGCAGCTGGGTCTTCTCTGTTCTCTAGGCCTAGTGGTGGGGACTCTGTGGACCTACAGCCCTGGGGAAATGTGGTAGTCAAGAAGGAAAACAGGCCTTCCTGCTGTAAACTCTGTAGCCTTGTGAGGGTTCTCAGGACTCCAGGGGGGCTGTTTCCTGGTCCCCTGAGCCTCTTCTCCCATCTCCCTATAGCTTCCAGAAGCATACTGCAGCCAGAATGCCTCTCCAGCTTCTCTGAGCCGCTGCTGTCAGCCTCCCCCTGAAGGGCCAAAGGCTTCCTGACAGAACAGGCTAAAGGAGGTGGGACATTGTCTAGGTCATATTCTTGTCACTCCAGGCAAGAAAAAACAGGAGTGGGCTGGGCATGCCCATGCTTGGGAGGAAGAGATAGGAGGATTAACATGAGTTTGAGGTCACCCTGAGACTACTACATAGTGAATTCTATGTCAGCTGGTCCGCCTGGGCTAGAATGAGACCCTACCTTCAAATAAAAGAAAAAACAGGGGTGTGATGGCACACACCTGAAACCCCAGTACTTGGGAGACAGAGTCAGAGATCACAAGGCCGATCTCAAAACAAACAGAAAATTTCCAAATTACGTGATACTGTGTAAGATGTTTAGGCACTTAAAAATATTATTAGGGCCTGGGGAGGTGGCTCAGCAGTTAAAGGCACTTACTTGCAAAGCCTGGAGGTCCAGGTTCAATTACCCAGCACCCAAGAAAGCCAAATGCAAAAACTGGCATATGCATTTGGTTTTGTTTGCAGTAGCCAGACCTTGGTGCACATACCACATTATGTGAAACAACACAAAGAAAAATGGGGCCAGCCTGGGCTAGAGTTACAGGTCATTCTGGGCTAGATGGTTAGCTTGCTGGCTTTGATTCAGAAAACTTAGAGAAACGTGAGTGAAAGCATTAAGTGGCCCCAACTGGACCCTGATGGATGCAGAAGTCACAGAGGACATGACTTGGACCATCTTCAGGATGTTAGGGGCTTACATAATACGTCTTGGCTCTGAATGCCACCCCAGGGAAGAAAGTACTGCCTGGAAATTCCTTTAAGTTTGAGAATGATTATAGTATTGTGGACAGGCAGGAAAGGTCCATTTTTCTGGGGTGGGGGTTCTACCACTGGATCATGCAATGGAGGACACAAACCTCTGCCCCCTTTTCTTCTGACACTAAGAGCAGCCTCCTTCCTCAAGATCCTCCCATGCCAAAGCTAAACAGGCTCTGATGGCTAAGGGTTCCTCCACCCCCAAGGCCTATTATCAGCTATGCACAGGTTAGGAAGGGCTAAGAGTCAACCCTGAGGTCAAGGCCTATCAGACTACAGCAGGGCTGCTGGCTGGCCTGTGGCCTTCAAGTCCAGCCCGGCCTCTTCCTTATACCTTTGAATAGCTGACTCAATGCTGGATGGAGCAATGTGGCTTGGGCCAACATAACAGGAAACTACTTGTCGCTCAAGTTACCTCCAGCTCGGGTAGGTTCAGAAAAGGCATTAAGCTAATCAGAGCTGCCCGTGGTCACTGTAACAGGGATGTTGGGATCCAGGGACAAGGAAAGCTGGCCTACACACAGGGGTCTGTTTATAGCTGGGACCTCACAGGAGTCCAGCAGAAGCATAGATCTGAGGAAGGTGGGATCTGTGTCTCCCTGAGCCTGAGGTCACTGGTATCCTGGTTGGGTTGGTTCAGGGAAGAGTAAGGGTGTATGCACCCAGGTCCTGGCCTAAGAACCTTCAAAACAGCGTGTTCTTACCTGCTGGAGGTGGTGCCTTCCCCATCCTCACCCTGGTCAGTACCAGCTATCCTCTCATTTGCTGCGGAACGCTGCCTGGACGGAGCATGGCGGTGCAGCCCTGGTTCCCACCTTTCGGTGTTCTCTGCCCCACCATGTTTTCTTGCGGGCAGCCCGTGCAGTCCCACCCCTGGCACCGCACAGCAAGGGCTCCCAAGACCTAACGGTCAGCAACTGCTTGGGTCACTGGGCCCTCCTTCCTGGAAGACTGGCAGGATCCAGGTCTGAGTTGTCTGCCCATCCCCAGTCCTGTAACAGCAACTGTGCTTCTGAAAAGTTGATGTTGGCTTACTGCTGCACACTGCTTTCCCTGATGACAAGCTTCACTTTCCTGCTAGCATCACGGAGATGGGGACGGAGAGAGCTGCAGTTAGACAGTGCTCTCCAATAGGCTTGTCTCCCAATAGCTGCCTTTTGAGAGGGGCCCAGCTGGGTTTCCTGGTAATATGCTCCGCCACCCTCCTTACCCCAGTCTGGCCCAACTGTACTTCAATAAAGCCATGAGCCCTTGGTACACGTTACCTCATTTATTCTCACAACATGCCTGTGAGGTAGGGAGGGGCAGGGACTGTCCCCATTTTACAGAGGAGGAAATTGAGGCACACAGAGGTCAAGTGACTTGCCCAAGGTCACAGACGGGGCTGCCAAGCTGAAATGGGGCCCCAGAGCAGGCCTTTGCTTCACCAGGGGGGACCCCTGCAGCATGCGCCAGACAAGAGGATGTCCCCAATGTCCTAAAGTCATATGCACAGTATGTAACAGCCCCTGGTGTGATGAACTGTCTGCTGGGTCCTGCCCCTGACAGGTGGCCTGCCCCATCTTTACCCTCCCACCCTGCTCTGCAGACCCAGGCCTTTGCAGCTCAGGGCTCAGGACACCCTGGGAGTGGAAGTAGGGGCAGGAGAGAGAGAGAAAGATTGGATAAAAATTACAACAGAATAAAAAACTCAAGAGGCTGGGCTGAAGAAGTCGGGAGGGCAACCCCCCCAAAAAAAACCAGGGGGCTGCTTACACACAAGGTGTATATTTTTACACACACTTATACACACACCTAGATATAGTACATGTAAAAATATATGCTATTCACACACCCGCCTCCTGCCAGGTGCCCCGAGAGCCGGTGGCGATGGCGCTGGTGGGCATGGGTGAGCAGATGGGCGTTTGTTAAATATACACTCTAAGGTCTATGTGCATATGTACACATACGTACAGACACCGCCACCTGCCCCTGGGGACTGGACCAAGGTGCGGCTGAGGATAGACACCCCCCTGGAAGCCACTCCGAGTCCTAAATTTTCTTTTGCTGAAGCAAGGGACTGGAGAGAAGAGAAGAGCTGGAGTCTGGAGCATCGTAGCCACGGCGTCCCCTCAATTCTCCCAGGACCAGCACATTCCTCATCTGCTCAGAGGCAAATCTGGCCTCACACTGCCTAGGCTGGTGGGCGGCAGTGGAGAGAGGGGCGCCTCATCTGTGTGTGCGGGTGACCATGTGTGAGCACTTGGTGGGGAGGATTAGGGGAGGGAAGGATGTATGTCCGTCTCTCTGTTCTCTGGGCCTTCAACCCAAAAGGGCTGTGAACCAGAAAGCCTCTGGCCATGATGGTGACCCCTGTGTGAACTCTGAAGGGAAAAGAAAAACACGAGAACGAAACTCCAAGGTCAGAGTGGGTAGCTGGGAAAGGAGGGACATGGCAGGGGCCCAAGGCTGCCCTTGGACTGTCGTCGTCTTGTAAACAAGCTAGTTTAAATTTTCATCAGACAGAACAAGTAAAAAGACTGCATCCGGAGGCTGAGCCGGGGGCTGCCGAAGTCCAGCTGTCTGTTCGCCATGGCCAGCCCAAGGGAAAAAAAGATTTTAGCTTTGTGGTTTTTGTTGACTTTTTTTTGTGTGTGTGTTTGTGTGTGTGTGAAGTCTTCATAACCTAAAGCTTGGAGGGACCCAATAAAAGCCAAATTGTGAGCCCTTGTATGCATCAATTTGAAAGTTGGCTCAGGGTCTCTAGAGAGAAGAACCATTCTAAAGGTTGAGAAAATGTCGTTCCATTCGCATAAAGTTTTGTTGTTGTTGTTGTTTGTGTTTTTTAATGATTTAAAATTGCTTGCTTCCTCCTTCATAGTCTCAGAGCCTGGTCTGGGCCTCGGGGACATAGATCTCGATGCTGTCTGCACTCTCTGTGGCTGAGTTCTGCCGCACAGACGCTGCCCGTTTGGCTGCCAGGAGTCTCTTTCTGGCCTCCTGACGCTGCTTGTCCCCCGCGTCTGAGGCCTTGTCACGGCTCATGGCCGCCTTGGATTTGGCTGGCTTCTTCGGGACTGGAGGGGGTGGTTTCTTCTCTTCCTTTAGTGAGACAGTGAGGAGGGAAAATAAAATAAAATAAAGGTGCCACGTTTTGTGTGGCACTACCTTCACTATATGCTGGCAGCAGTGTCACCCCTCCCTGCCACCCAGCACTGGGCACAAGCATACACATTGGATTCAGGAAGCCACAGAAGCGATGATGGTGGGGTTAGCACAATATGCTGCATAGGAGCAAAAAACAAGCTTAGCATCCTAGAATGTTCTAGCAGAAGAGAATGGATAGAACCCTTATCCCCACCCCTGCTTTGAGCCATTGGGAACCCGAGACTCAGGCAAAAACTAGCCTGAGTCACCCAGCCAGAGCAGTGACTTAAATTAATGGCTTTCAACTTGCCAGTCACACATTTCTCATTCTGTCCTAGGCTGAGAGAACTTACCAAGGCCACACTCTGACATGACAGGCCACTAGGTCCCACTGCTACACAGGCCCCAGGGAACCATGGATGTCACAAGGAGGTAGAACTGGGACCAGACCCCAGTGTCCCTTGGCAGCAGGGCCCCAGGAAAAGGGGCACCCCACTAGTGTTTGTGACCATAGGCAAGTCTTTCCTTTCCCAGGAGTCCCTGTTCTAGACATGCAGGGCAGGATGGCATGCTTCAGGGGCAGCCTCTACTACACAGCAAGCAGCATGCTGGGCAGGTGCCAGGCATGGACCCCGCGTGGTGATGGACGTGAGCCCCAGCTCAAGACGAGACACGGAGAAGGGAGCCAAGCAGCACTGACCGATGTGGGCAGCGTTATTGCCGACCAGGAATTTGTCCCTGGACTTCCCCTCCGCACTGCTCCATGCTCACCTTCCTCTTCTCCGGGGTCTCCACCAGCTGCCAGCTGTTGGCCTTGAGGTGGTAGAGCTCATCAAACTTCATGCTGATGTCCTCAATGGACAGCTGCAGCAGGTCCCAGAACCCTGCTAGGTCCTGGGCTGTTGGACGGGGGTTGGCATCAGGGTTCTGTGGGGCAGATGGGGGTCAGTGGGTCCAGCAAGGCAGAAGCCTGTCCTACCCCCCACTCTGTGCATGATCCCCTGACCCATTGGCATTGGGTGGGAACTAATGAGGCCAACTTCTGCTTGCTGGTGGCCACTGTCCAGGTCAGGATTTGTGTGAGTGCATGAGGCCAGCTCTACTAGTGCTAGTGCCGACCAACGGCAGGGATTCCAGGTAACAGTCTCATCACCTGAAGTGGGTCCTGCAAGTGCATGAGAACTGTGGTCATCACCAGGACTACCACCATTAGTGCTGTGGTGAAGAAGGTATGTGCCCACACATATGCCAGCCAAAGCAGGCCTCAGTGCTCATTTTACAGGGTGGAAACCCTTTATGGCTAGTTTCCCAGTGAGGTGGGGAAAAGGCGGACTCACTCCCAGGTGGGTTTAATCATGGAATCCACGTTGTATTCTTCCCATTCTTCTGTTCCCTCTTTTGCCCTAGAAATACACTCTCCGATGTCTCCTATCCCTGGGCTTGTTGGCTAGGACTACCCCCCAGAACATGCTTTCTAAGACTCTGGTTTTTGGCCCCAGCAGGGCAGGCAGGCCCTCCTGACAGGCAAGGGAGAAGGAAACTCACTAAGCCCCACTAAAGTGTTTCCTTAGATCTTACCTTGAGTGTCTTCTTGGATACAGAATGGACTATGTATTAATTAGTCGGGCCCACTGATGGCTTTTTTTTTCTTTCCTTTTTATGAGGTAGGGTCTCACTCTAACCCAGGCTGACCTGGAATTCACTATGGAGTCTCAGGGTGGCCTCAAACTCACGGTGGTCCTCCTACCTCTGCCTCCTGAATGCTGGGATTAAAGGTGTGGGCCACCATGCTTGGCTAACTTGGCTTTTTTATACCAAGTTCAATATTCTATTTCTATTCTATTTTTTATACCAAGTTCAATATTGCATTTCTGGTCCTTTCTTTTTTAGGCCCTGGTGTGTACTGCCACGATGGGGCTGAGTGCCACGAGGGAGCAGCACTTCTCCTGGTTATGGTGGGGGGTCACACAGGCTGCAAGAGGCCACTGGGCCTCACATAGAGGAGGAAGAGTCATACTCACCAAGTTCTGCTCACAGAGGCCCCGGAACTGTTGGAATTTTTGGGACATCAGGAGCTGGGCACTGCCCACAGCACTGAGGACTTTTCCTAAGACTGAGAGAAAAAGGAAAAAGACTGGCTTAGTAAAGATGGAGTGGAAAGTGGGTTCTGGGGCCACATGCGTGCGCATGCGCACGTGCACACATACACACACACATACACACACTCACGCACACATAGACATACACACACACACACAGAGACATACACACACACATACACACACTCACACACATAGACACACAGAACACACACATACACACTCACATACATACACACTCACACAGACATACACACACATACACACACATATACATACACACATATAGACATAGACATACATATACGCACACACACATACACACACATATACACTCACATACATACACATACACTCACACACATGTACTCTCACACACATACACAGATATACACATGCACACATACACACACGCTCACACACGCTCACACACATACACACACGCTCACACACATACACACACACCTATTATAATCATATATATGGCAAGTCAGGTGTGGGGTACACTGTGCAACTGCAGCACTCAGGAGATAGAAGCAGGAGAATCAAGAGGAGCTCAAGATGAGGTAAACTTGATCTAGTAAGAGACCCTATCTCAAAAAAAAGTATAAAATAAAGAATAACAATGAAAGGAAATAATACGGATAGAGCAAACCCACCATCCCCTTGAATCTAAGGACATTTTTTTTTCCCTTTTTTTTTCCGAGGTAGGGTCTCGCTCTAGTCCAGGCTGACCTGGAATTCACTATGTAGTCTCAGGGTGGCCTTGAACTCATGGCGATCCTCCTACCTTTGCCTCCCAAGTGCTGGGATTAAAGGCATGCGCCACCATGCTTGGCTCTAAGGACATTTTATGGAACAAATTAGAAAACTGAGTTTAACTAGAAAAAATTTTCTAGAGAAATTGAAGTTGCCACGATGAACTGAAATGGTGGCATATTATGTCACCCCAGCACTCGGTGGTGCCTAGGGTGAAGGAAGGCTGGAGGCTGGAGAGCTCAGGAGCTGCAAGGCAGTCTGGGGCATACAGGAACACTCGTCTCAAAAATGAATGGAAAGAATGGATGAATGACAAATGAAAGGGAGGAATAGATGTTAAAAAATTTCCCAGCAAAGGCGCCTTGCCATGTCTTTGAGAGTGGGTGAAGCCGGCTGGACAGCTTGTGTTGGGAATCGTTGGAAACTGAGTGAGGTTCTTACAAAGCCTTCAAAACAGACGGCCCCTGGCACACACTTCCAGACTGTTCCAGAGATTAGATATGGAAATGATACAATTTGCCGGCTGCAGTAATGTTGCTGAAGAGGCAGAGGCAGGAGGATCAGGAAAATGATAAAATTCATTTCAGAAAACTTGCAGCAGACCCACATTATCAAGAGCAGAACACTTCATTATTGACATAAATATAAAAATCTTTAATAAAACAAGCCAATAGAACCAAATAGAAAAGTTTTAAAAACAGATATTTTAAGCATGAAGTTTAAGCCCAGGAGTGTGAGGATGAACTCCTGGGTTCAGAGCTGATGCAGACGGTATCGTGCCTCTCAAGGAGACACTGGAAAGTAGTATGAAGCGAGCAAGAATGAAATGCAAAGCAACGCCAAGAAATCTAAGTCCGATGTTGGGTGCAAGTCATCCCAGCACTTGAGAGGCTGCCAGAGAATTGATGGCAACTGTGATATTTAGCCAGGAACAGGTAAAAGGCTAAAGGAGAGAAAAGGATGGTAAAACAATTGAATCAAGTCAAGCAGCTGTCTTGAGGCTCAGCGGAGAGCAGGGCACACTGGGAGGCTGTGTTAAGATTTACCCTCAGAAAGAGAACTCCTGGAGCCAACTGCACAAGGTGCTTAACAAAACATCTTAAGTGAATGGCTAAGCTGGGGGATAAAGTGAAGCCCTAGGGTAGGTAGTGGCTTGTCTACCGTGGAGTGGGAAGGAAGGGAAAGTTATGAAAACTTCATAGTAAGACTGTAAGAGCCAGGGTGGTTACTCACCCTGGCACTAGGGAGGCTGAGGCAGGCCAAGCAGGACTACACAGTGAGACTCTTTCTCAAAAGAGAGAGAGGAAGAGAGGGGAGCGAGAGAGATTGATTGAGGGACCATGGTTAAGAATCTTTCAGAAGTGGCTAATAATAGAGTCAGGAAGCAATACGAACTCTAAGCAGAATCTATACTTCTTTACTGTAAAAGCAAAGACAGGAAGTCTTAAAAGCAGCTAAAGGGGAAGATCACTGCCAGGGGAACGCGTAAGCAGCAAACTCAACCCAAGGATAGATGAAGATGGTCAGAAAGCCACACAAAGTACCGAGGAAAGAGTATTCAGGAAAAAGGATATAGTCCCTTAGACTAATGCAGGCAAACCAGACATCTGGATACGAAAGTTGTTGGACCCTCAACCTATGCTATATTTAAAGATGACTCAGATTAGTCTATAAACTATTAGATGCAAACAAACAAATCTTTTTGCCTTCGGATTTGGCAATGCTTTCTTTCTTTTTTTTGGGGGGGGGTTGAGGTAGGGTCTCACTGTAGCCCGGCTGACCAGAATTCACTAATCAGTCTCAGGTAGCCTCAACTCATGATGATCCTCCTATCTCAGCCTCCCGAGTGCTGGGATTGAAGGTGTGTGCCAGCATGCCTGGCCCTCTACAGCTTTTATAAATAGTTTCTAACACTGTAGAAAAATTTCTGGACATACAAGAAATAGAACTTAGTGACTGCATGTTAAAGGAAATAAACTTATCTATAGGGAATGTGGACATGAGTTATTGGTCAGAGCTTTAAAATAACTGAATATACACAAGAATGTATAAGGAAGTATGGATTTCAGTTGTCGGGCATAGTGGTGTATGCCTTTAAGCCCAGAATCTGGGAGGCTGAAGTAGCAGGATTGCAGTAAATTGTAGGTCAGCCTGGGCTAGAGTGAAACACTGCCTTGAAAAAACAACACAATAACAACAAAAAGAAATTATGAATTTCATCAGAGCTAAATTTTTTTCTGAAAATCTTTAAAATATTATTATTTGCAAGCAGAAAGAGATAGAGATAGAATGGGTGCACCAGGGCCTCTAGCCACTGCAGTGAACTCCAGATGTATGCCCTACTTTGTGCATGTGGCTTTACATGGGTACTGGGGAACCGAACCTGGGTCATTAGGCTTTGTAGTAAGTCCTTAACTGCTGAGCCATCTCTCCAGCCCCAGGGCTAGAATTTCTGAAAGTATCAAATGAAAACCCTAAACTAAAAAGTACAGTAACTAAAATTAAGAATATAACAGGGTGCCAGGGGTGGTGGCACATGCCTTTAATCCCAGAACTCAGGAGGCAGAGGTAGGAGGATTGCTAAGAGTTTGAGGCTACCTGAGACAACTTAGTGAATTCCAGGTCAGCCTTGGCTAGAGCGAGACCCTACCTTGAAAAACCAAAACCAAAACAATAACCCCCCCACAAAACAAAACCTAGAACACATTATCTAAATAGAGGCAGTAAAAAAGTTTTTTTTTTGTTTTCTTTTGAAGCAGGTTCTCATGTATCCCAGGTTGACCTGGAACTCACTCTGTAGCCCAGGCAATCCTCAAACTCATGAAGATCCTCTTACCTCAGATTCCTTAGTGTTGGTATTAAAGGTGTGCGCCACCACACCTGATTCACTTTCTCTACTCTTACTCGTTATAGAACTTGAAGTCTTAGCTAGAACAGTAAGACAGGGAAATAAAAGAGATACAAGGGCTGGAGAGATGGCTTGGTGGTTAAAAGCACTTGCTTATAAAACCTTGACGGTGGCCGGGCATGGTGGCGCATGCCTTTAATCCCAGCACTGGGGAGGCAGAGGTAGGAGGATTGCTGTGAGTTCAAGGCCACCCTGAGAATACATAGTGAATTCTAGGTCAGCCTGGACTAGAGCGAGACCCTTCCTGGGGGGGGAACCAAACAAACAAAAACAAACAAACAAAAACAAAAAAATAAAATCTTGACGGTTCAGGTTCGATTCCCCAGTACCCACATAATGCCAGATACACAAAGTGGCCCATGAGTATAGTCCATTTATAATGGCAAGAGGCCCTAGTGTGCCCATACTCACTCTGTCTGCCCTTTTCTTTATGCCTCTCTCTGTTTCAAATAAATAGATTTTTTTTTCAAGATAGGATCTCACTCTATCCCAGGTTGACCTGGAATTCACCATGTAGTCTCAGGGTGGCCTTGAACTCATGGTGCCTCTCCTACCTCTGCCTCCCAAGTGGTTTCAAATAAATAGAGTTTTTAAAAGAGATACAAACAGGAAAGAAACCAATGGTCCTTATTGGCAGATAGTATGATTCTATATATATATTATTATACTATATATATATATATATATATATATATATATATATATATATATAACAGACCATAAAGACTCTAACAGAAAACTCTTAGATGTGATAAATATTTTCAAATTTGGCAGGGTACAAAAATTAACATACAAAACCCAGTAGCCTTCTTATATAGCAATAACAAACGTGCTCAGAACTAAATCAGAAAAACAATCCCACAGTTGTCTCAAAAATATTTCTACTCTTGAATATCTAGAGGTGAGCTAGGCAGAGCCACCTGCACAGGGAAAGGCTGAGGAGCTAACATGAGCTTGGAGAGCTGTGTGTACTGGGGAGGAGCTGAAAAGGCAGTGAGAACTGTGGACAACCTAACTCTATCAACAAGACCAGAACTGATAGCCAACTCCCTGGCAGGAGATGAGCCACCCCTAACACATCAGCTAGGGCCCAGGTGAAACCACAGAGGAAGTAGTGACCTGCATAGGGTGATGGACACAGACACCGAGGACACTCAAAATGTTCCAAAGCAGAAATCCAGAGGCTGCTAAGCGTTCAACACTAAAGCAGACGTAAAACTCACCCACCATGGTTCAGGGACACATATCCTTCAGCAAGACTCCACTTCCAAAACTGCCATCGGCTAGGGATTATGCATTCAAAACACGTAAGTTTATGGGGGACACCTAATTCAAAGCACCACACAAGGGCAAAAACTTACAAAAAAGTGAACAGAATAAGTTGGTTGGCCATGTAAACAACGTGACAATCTAAAGACAAAGCCATGGAAACATTCCAGTTTCTCCAACAAAGATATACAAAAGGCCAACAGCACATCCACAGGTGCTCAGCATTACTAGTGATCATGGAAATGCTATCAAACCCACAGTGAGGTATTGCCCGCTCCTACTAGGATGGCTGTAATCTAAAAGACGTTGGGAAAGGAAAGATGAGATACAACTTGGTGTGTTGGGATGGAGAGATGATTCAGTGGTTAAAGGTGCTTGCAAAGCCTGACATCCCAGGTTTGATTCCCCAGTGCCCCACATAAAGCTAGATGCACAAACTGATGCATGCATCTGGAGTTTATTTGCAGTATGGCAGGAGGCCCTGACACATGCATACTCTCTCTATATCTTCCTTTCTCTCTCTCTCTCTCTCTCTCTCTCTCTCTCTCTCTCTCTCTCTCACACACACACACACACACACACACACACACACGCACGCACATAAATAAGTAAAAATATCTAGATGCAGACGGGTGTGCACATGTGCATTGTCCAGATGAGGCTCTTCTACCTTATTTCTCTGAGACAGAGACTCTCACTCTGTGCATTCTTCCCTCATGACTACAGCTCCAAAGCAGAGCTCACTTTGGCAGAATGATAGCATGTTACCACCCTTCTATGGACATTTCATATGAATACACCAAAACCTAAATCTCAACCACATTCTATGTATAATGATGAAAAACATAACAGTGCTGAAATCCAGATCAGAAAGAGAAAGGCCCTTGTTTAAGCAAGGATCTATATTAGAGTTCAGAGGACATTCTTGTGCATTGGTCCTTAGTTTCTACCTTGATTGAGGCAGGATCTTTTGTTTACTGCTGCATTTTTCAGGCTAGCTGACCTGGGAGTTTCTGGGGGATTCTACTATTTCTGCCTACCATCTCCCTATAGGTATGACCACAAACACTTGCTACTGAGTCCACGTTTATATGGGCTCTGGAGATCTGAACTCAGGCTCTCAAACTTATGTGGCAAATACTTTATCTCATTCAGCCATCTTCCGGGCCCCCTCCTTTGTGTGAGTATACACAGAATGCACAAAAGATCCGATCACACATTCATACTAAAAACTGCATACGAATGTTCATTGTAGCATTATTTGTAATAGCTAACAAATAAATGACCCAAATGTCTGTCAAAAGATAGAATGCATAAATAAAATAGAATATCATTTATCAACTAAAAGTACTAAAGAACAGATACATGTTACAACAAAAGTAAGCATTTGGGGTGGCCTAAGGAAGGGGAATGGCTATTTAGGAGTATGGGTTATCTTTTAGGGGTGATGAAAATGGTCTGGAATTAGAAGTGATGACTGTATAACAATGTGAATGAACTAAATATTACTGACTTGTACACTTAAAAACAAATTGTTTCAAGTGTGTGTGTGGTGCTTGCCTGTGGTGGGGGCACTCACCAAAGGTGGCAAGTTCCATCACTCTTCTGCCAGCCTTTGTTTGAGTCAGTCTCTATTAATTTTGCAGCTAGTGGGGCTCTGAAGATTCTTGGGTCTTTGTTCTCCTGTGGGACTGGGGCTACAGGCATGCATAGCCATGCCTAGCTGTCTACATGGGCTCTGGAGATTCCAACTCTGGCCATCTCAGGCCCTTATGCTTGCAAATGAAATGTATTTAACCACTAAGCAATCTCTCTAGCCCTAAGGTGTTTTTTTTTTGTTTGTTTGTTTGTTTTTGAGACAGGGTCTCATGTATCCTAGGCTGGTCTCAAACTTGCTATGTAGCTGAGGCTGGCTTTAAACTTCTGATCTCTCTGCCTTTACCTCCCAAGTGCTGAGATTATAGGCATGTCACCTGCCAGCTTTATGTAATGCTAGGGATTGAACTCAGGCTTCCTGCATGCTAGGCAAACACCCCACCAATTAAGGCAAAAGGATAAATTTTATATTATATGAATTGTATCTCAATAAAACTGTTAACAGAGTTTGGTGGTAGAATGCTTGCCCTAGTAATACTAACTGACCAATTAACTAACTAAAAATAAAGCTGTTAAGAATAAAAGAAAAAGAAAACCTTTCAGAAAGGAAGAAGAAAAGACAAGACATAATAAAAACAGAGGAGTGGCAGTGTATGACGATACATGCCTAAAATCCCAGCACTTGGGAGGCTTAGAGAGGAGCATCCAAAGTTTGACACCAGCCTGAGCTACATAATGAGACCCTGAAAAAATATTGGTTACTCTGCCTTTATCTCCCCAGTGCTGGTATTACAGATATGTGTCATCATGTCTGGCTTTTGAAAATTATTTTCACAAAAGTATTACATCTATTCATATAAGTCTAGTTCTACAAAACCAAAGCCCAAGTCTCCAGGTAGAAGTGCTCAATTAATTACTGGCACAATAAATGAACAAGACTTATTACACAGGATAGTGCTAAGAAATGTCACAAAACAGGCAGAGTGAAAATCCCAAAGCTTCCAGATATATAATACTGTGAACAGAGAATCTGTATGACTTCAAACTTTGTAGCAGAAGCAATACAAGCTCTATACAATAGAGCTGTTAAGATTCAGAGGGAAAATTATTTTTAACATGTTATTTAGATTTTTTATATTTATATCAAATTATTATATACATATAAGCTTAGGTGTTTACATGTATAAATATAATTTATATTTATTATCTATCCAACTTTGTAAGGTCTGAAATAGTTTCCCAAAATTTCTCTCCAATTGCAGATGTAATCCAGAAAAATTACTAATGAGAACCAAGAGGCAAAAGACCATGTTGTATAAAAAGCAGGGTGCCCATCATGGGTGAGGCAGTGGAAGTCCCTAGTGATGGAAGCAGATGGATTGTAGGCTTGGAGACATCACAGCCAGGCCTAAGCAGAACAAGGAAACCATAAAAAAATACAGAATCATGAGAAATCAATACAGAATTACAGTAAACTTTAGAGAGGAAATAGAAGGTATTCACACTGCACAGAAGAAATATGTATGGTTTCTGTCAGACACCTTTGGTGCTCTCTGATCTCTGCCACTGATTTTTTAAAAACACATTAACGTAAAGAGTTATTAGTCACACACCTCACAACAGTTTCCTGTATAACAGTGGGTGTGACATCAAAGCTGGGAACAGGCCCAGGACCGTGAAAATAAGGGCTCTTGAAGTACCCTTTGAATCATCAAAGGGCACCCTCCTTGGCCATGCCATTAGAGGTCACTGGGATGCGGGTCTGTCCTACCTGGTCTTCCTGAACCTACAGGGGCGGAGCAGCCAGCTGGCAGCGGAGCTCCGCTGATCCAGGTCAATCCAAGGTGCAGCAGTAGTCCTCCCTCCCTCTCTCCTTCTCTCTCTTCTTCCTTTCTCTCAGTCTTGATAGTAGTGCTAGGGAACCCAGGACCTCATGCATGTGACATAAGTACTACCACTGAACTACTTGTTTCCTGAGGCAGTTTCTTAGTTGTTTTTTTTTTTTAAGTAGGTATAGCATAGACAAAAATATAGTGGTGTCGGCCAGGCGTGGTGGCGCACGCCTTTAATCCCAGCACTCGGGAGGCAGAGGTAGGAGGACTGCCGTGAGTTCAAGGCCACCCTGAGACTACATAGTGAATGCCAGGTCAGCCTGGACTAGAGCGAGACCCTACCTCAAAAAACAAAACAAAACAAAACAAAAAAGAATATCTATAGTGGTGTCAAAATTTCTGTCTTGTTAAGGCCTAGAGAGATCCTGAACTTGGAAGGCAGGTGTGGTGGCACATGCCTTTAATCCTAGCACCTGGGAGGCAGAGGCAGGAGGATCGCTGTGAGTTCAAGGCCAGCCTGAGACTACAGAGTCAATTCCAGGTCAGCCTGTCAGCCTGGGCTAGAGCGAGACTCTATCTTTTTTTTTTTTTAAATATTTTATTTATTCATTTTCAAGCAGAGAGAGAGAGAGAGAGAGAGAGAGAGAGAGAGAGAGA